>JAIUZE010046428.1:0-94785 GCA_022085475.1 Heliosperma pusillum
GCAAAGTCAACACCGGAGCGGTAGTTAACCTCTTCTTTAACTCTTGAAACGCTGCTTCACAAGCTTCATTCCATAGGAATTTGGTTTCCTTCTTCAATAACTGAGTCATCGGTCTAGCAAGCTTAGATAAATCCTTGACAAATCTTCGGTAATAACCAGCTAAACCAAGAAAACTTCGAATCTCTCTAATATCAGTCGGACTCTTCCAATCAACAACGGCCTCAATTTTAGAAGGATCCACCATTACGCCCTCTTTTGAAATCACATGCCCAAGAAAGGATACTTTAGGTAACCAAAATTCACACTTAGAGAACTTAGCATACCACTTCTGTCGACGGAGATCACCCAAAATAATCCTCAAATGAATAGCATGCTCTTCTTCGGACTTGGAGAAAATAAGAATATCATCAATGAATACCACCACACACTTGTCAAGATACTCACTAAATGTGCGGTTCATTTGATCCATAAAGCCCTTTTCAATCATATCATCCAACTGCTTCCTTAACTCTTTTAATTCAGACGGAGCCATACGATAAGGAGCTTTGGCAATTGGACCAGAACCCGGAACAAGATCAATAGAGAATTCAACATCTCTCTCGGGAGGAATCCCGGACAAATCTTCGGGGAATACATCAATGAACTCTCGAACAATCGGCACATCTTCAATACTTGGCAAGGAGGTATTTGAAGAAGTCACAACACACAAGAATGCTTGGTAACCTTTTCTAACCATACTTACCAACTTCAAAGCGGAAATTAAAGACACACCTTTACGGGGATGAGATCTCTTATAGGTTATTCTAACACCTAAAGGACTCTTTAAGAAAATCTTTTGGTCACGACACTCGAACCTAGCATGATACATAGCTAGCCAATCTATACCTAAAATAATATCAAACTCTCCTAGAGGAAACTTAAGGAGATTCGCGGGAAAGATAGAACCCGAAATAGATATAGGTACATTTGGATAAAGAGTAGAACAAGAGATAATATCTCCGGATGGTAAGGATATGGGAGTATCCTCACTAGATGTAGGCTTGATTGATGACACAAAAGACATTGAAGCACCGATATCAAATAAAATAAGACACGGTTGCTCTAAAATTGAGAACATACCCGTAATGATCTCGGGATGAGCATCGGCCTCAGCACGGCTCATGTCAAAGATTGAACCCTTAGGTTTAGGAGGAGGAGGGGGCAACTTTCGATCGGGGCAATCCTCGTATCGATGACCACCCTTTTGACAAAAGTAGCAAATATAAGGTCGGTTGGAACATGACACATCGGGGTGATGTGGAAGTCTACACCGGTTGCAAAAACGACCTTGAGGTTGAGCTTGAGGAGCAAAGGGCCTATGAGCCACATTTGAAGTAGCTCTAGGAATAAAAGGAGCAGGATTCCTTGAATAGGCATTGGAAGAAGAATTAAACCTCTTCTTGTTAGCATAGGAATTTGAAGAAGACGGAATAAACGGCCTTTTTCCAAAAGCATTAGGCCTAGGAGCATAAGAAGGAGAGGGATTATTCATTAAAGCTTCATCCCTAATAGCCTTCATTGAATTCTCGGCCCACAAAGCATCGTCATAAAGATCTCCAAAGGATGCGGTACCCCTTCTCACCTTACTTTGAAGAACGACATTCAACTTGTTACGATAATAGAACGCGCGGTCTTCATCATCACGAATAAGCCTCGGCGCAAAATGAGCGAGCTTATTAAACTCCGTAGTAAACTCTTGAGCGGATAAGTTGCCTTGTTTAAAATCTATGAACTCCTTGAGCCTTTGTTATTTAAGCTCCTTAGGATAAAACCTACCCTCCACAAGAGCTTTGAAGCAAGCCCAGTTAAAGTCCTCTTCAAGAACAGCAGTGGCACTTGTGATAGCCCACCAGTTGTCGGCTTCTCTCACCAAGAAGTGCTTTGCTATCCTCACCTTGTCCTCTTCTCGGACTTGGTAAAGATCAAACTGTTTCTCCATCTCACGGAACCAATCGGATAGCTCCGTAGGATCTGGTTCTCCACCATAAGGCACGATCTTACTCCTTGCAATTTGACCCGCCACCCATGCATAGCCACCTTGTTGGTTGTCCTCCCTTCTAGGGGGAACTTGGTTGGCATTAGCTAGAGCGGCATCTTGCTGATTCTTCAGCACTTGAGCAAGAGCCTCCCTCATAATATTCTCAGCTAAAAACGCGGTCTAAACCATCTTCTAAGAAACAAAACAATTAGTTACTCCTACC
This sequence comes from Heliosperma pusillum, assembly GCA_022085475.1. Lineage (NCBI taxonomy): Eukaryota > Viridiplantae > Streptophyta > Magnoliopsida > Caryophyllales > Caryophyllaceae > Heliosperma > Heliosperma pusillum. The sequence goes on from JAIUZE010046428.1 coordinate 2,241, forward strand.
ATTAGCATAACAAATAGACTACCAAGTAAGTCGCGTTAACTTCTACCCACTCTCATTTATTATTTCAAGGTCAATAGGTTTAAGTTAGGGTTCACGTGTGTTGCTTCGGGAGCGCTCAAGCTCTGATACCCACTGACTAACCCCTCGCGAATGCGGAAAAAATAAAACAAACAAGCATGTGAAATATAATGCGGAAATAGGTATTTTAAAAACCTTTAAACATGCAAGTTATATAACACGAGGTGTGTCAAAATATTACAACTAAATACGGAAAATACAACAAAGAGACGGGGTCTCTTAAAATGTTAGCAAAGAACAAGTGTTTAGCAAAACTAGCTAAATTCGTCTAGAGGTGAAAACTTCCAGGGACAACGCCCGCTAGCTCACACCTGAACCCCAAAACATCATATCCAAAAAGTCATCCAAGCAAGCAACCTGTTCATTCATGAAAAACATGAACGCCACAGTCAGTGGGGAGTAACTCCGGGTTCTCCCAGCCATATCACCTTAAACGTACATATAAGGGAATACAAAAGTAAAGCATGCATATATATATATACATGTGAGTTGCGATAAGAATAGATAGGCAATTCTATAGATAATGATAAGCAATAGATAGGCAATTTAGTTGCGATTTGACATATTCATAATAGTTAGATATTGATAGAGACGTGGTGAATATCAAACTACATAATACATATTCATCATATTATACAGACGTATTCACAATACTGAAAATGAATATAGTAGTATCATATTGTGAATATCAAACTATATAGCACATATATATTAAACAACATTGTCACATTCACTAAACTTAAAGTGAATATGATAGTGTCATATCGACACTTAAAGTGCATATGATAGTAGTAACTGTTTCTTAAAAGTGGAAGTTAATTTTTTTGTAATTTTTTTTAAAATAAAAAAAATGAAAATAGGAAGTTAATAATGAGTGGGGAGTTAGAGAGAGTATGAAGTATCCTATACATGGGTGTAGGATATAAGAATTGAAAAGTATAGACACTACGTGGATACTCTTACACAGCAGCGTATACAAACTTGTGATGTTATACTTCGCCAGGTTGGTTCATCTTTAATTTAACTTTTGGTGTTAACTTTTGTCAAGTGACTAGAAAGTATGTTTTAAGTATCCCGGTGGATGTTTGCTCTAGCACCTTATTGAACTTTGGTTGTTATTTAGCTGGATGATACCCTTGAGCTTTTTAATGAACTGCAACTTCAACATCAAGCGGTAGCAACTAAAACGAAGACTCTTCGTGATGCATGTGATAGTTTGGTATGTGCTAATCTCCTTTCTGTTTGATGCTCTCATGGTACATTTGGTTGAAATCATTCAATGTTTGTATTATAGACAAGGATTTTGAATTTGGATGGACTGTGAAAGGGAGAAACTGTGAGATTAAAAAAAACATTGAGCTTTTCACTTGCAAATTTATCTGCAAATGGAGAGTTCATTCTGTCTTTCAAGAATCATGGACTACCTGCAAATTTATCGCACGATATGTGGGGCTAGGAAGGAATAGGGCCATAGGGATTCAGGAAAAGAAGAATTTTCAACATTAGGATTTCGTAGCTACCTTGTGCGCTAATTTGGTTGGAGAAAATTCTCACACTTCTCTGGATCATCTCACACCATGTATTACCGTTGGGGGAGAGTCGTTTACTTAGTCCCTTTGCGCTGTATCGATGCTTATAAGGCTCTTAGCCTTGCTTGAACTGTTGTACATATAGTAATTTTATCAAATTATGTGGATTATGGGCTCCTTTTAATTTCCATAGTTACTTCTTTTTTGTTTCCCTTCACGTCCTATATTATTGTATGGCTTACAATTTTGATTTTTGATAAGAACATTCATTGTATTCATCATTGCTTGTGCTAATTTAGTGGCATTTTTCAACAGATTAGTTCAATTATTTACACCTAAAGCATCCGGAACAAACTAACTTATTTCAAGAGATGTAAATACTGATTCTATTTCCCATGGAGCATAATAATTTTTAGCTTTGGAAAATGATGAAAATCATGGAATAGGGCAAAATGATTTGCGACAATGTTTGTGCTTCTTACATAATTAAGCCCCGGTTGGTCAAGACAAATCTTGTACGGGCAAGGTTGTGTAAATCGAACCCTAGTACCGCGCCATAGGCAGGGAGCCTTTGAAGCATTCGGTAATATTTTTGAGAGAAAAAAGATATTAACACCCTCCATCTCGAGCTTCACGTAGTCCCTTTTTTCTATCAATATTGTTATGGAGTAATTTTTTTATTTTGTAGATCAGAGGCTTGATATGGTTTTTGATTTCTTTACCCTATCCTTTTGGCTTGCTGCAGAAAATAAGTGAGTGTGTGAGGACTCAAAATTAATATTATGTCTTATTTCTCAAATCACTTTTAGCTTGATTTCAAATAACTTCTCAATGATTTTGGATGGTGGAATCTAGAAGTTTTGGAGTAACTGTTACTTTTCCTTTTTCTGCTCTAAATTTTTTTGAAATGGTGGCGTTCCTATTGATTTTTACAGCTAATGGAAAAGCAACGATTGATTGCATTTGCCGATGCTCTTCGCAGCAAACTGAACTACTTCGATGAATTGGAGAATGTAAGCTTGATCTCCTTAACATTCTTTTAGCTTCTGAGAATCTGCAATGTACTTAATCTCAAGCTAGGTGCCCCTCTTCTACTTGCATTGTTTAATTGTTGGGGAGGACTCGACTAGATGATCTGCTACTTTCTACAGTTCATAGTAAACAATTTAATGACAGCTGATAGAACGAAGGGTATAAACTAAAAATTTGCCACCTGCAGTGGGGTGAGCAATCCCATTGACCATGTAATGACGAAATTATAACTCGTTTATGTTGAATGCTCTAAGAAATTGGGAAATTGCTTTTGGATTGTCGTAGTCATCATAAATTTTGAAACAACATCCATTGTGAACAAATGAATATCTATGAAATTTTATTGGGTCTTGTATTATTATAAGAAATGCGACATCCGTTTATAGTTCCTGGCTAATATGAGTTTGGATGAAATTCCAACATCCTATTTAGGTCATCTTTATTTCAGATGTTTACAGGATGGTTACAAACAAATATTTCTGGGGTTCTTGTTAAAGGTGTATTTAGAGAGGTATAGAAGCAATATGAAGCATACTTGCTTACTAATGGAAAGTAGTGTAGATGTGTATAGTAACTGAGAAACGGTTGGGTATCAGTTTTCCCCCATATATTGAAGGTCTTAAAATGTATAGGGGCTATGATTCTGCCATTATTGATTCTTTTTTATTTGTTTGTTCAGATTGCAACAAGTTTTTATTCTCCCAGTATGAGTGTTGGAAACCAGGACTTTCTCCCGCGCCTAAAACAGTTGGACGAGTGCATAACGTATGTTGACTGATCTCTTTAAACGTAGTACTGCAAACCTTCTGCTTTCTTATCTTTGTATATGCATTCTCATTGTTAATCATATTTTTTTTGTTGTATTTGCATTTCTTAATTGTAGATATGTTGAGAGCAATCCGCAATATGCTGAATCCAGTGTTTACTTAGTCAAATCGTCAACTCCAAGTGCATGTCACTAAATATGAATCAACCTTTTGCGAATATTCAGGGAAAAAAACTGAGCAACCTCTCTTTGATGGAAGTTCACCAGCCAAATATGATATTTTCTTTTTAATCTTATTGACAGTCGCGTGCCTTGAGTATGATGAGCGCCTATGTCCATTCAGTCTTAAAGAATGCATCATCTCTGGTAGACTCTCTTTTATAGAATAGATATATTGTTTTACGTATGAATATAGAACCGAAGATTATAACTATCCTGTTTGTGATGAAAGGTCCACGAAGCTATTCGAAACAGTGGAGGCAATAAATTTTCTGTTTCTGAAGCTGTTGAAGCATCTATTATCTATGTCCGTTTCAAGGCTGCTGCAAGTGAGGTAATTCCTCTTTTTTTTTATGGTGTAACCGGCTCCGCTTTGTATTGACATTCGCTAGATATCATGGAAGTGATATGGGATCATAGTTCTTCTCTACTGTTTGTCATTGTTTTCTGAGCTCCAAACGTCCTGCTATTTCTTAACCACAGTTGCATGGTTCAGGATTTGGCCGTCCACTGCTCGGAGTGGTTTGTTATGGAATTGAGTTTGTTCTTGAATTTGGTTGTTAGAGTTATTTTTTTCGGAACCACTACATGGTAGTTAGCATTATACAAACTCTAGAACATCTTCTTTGAACCGAGCAAACACTAAACCATGCAACAGTGTCCCAAATTGCTCTATTGGATAATTTTCTGGTGATTGCGGTCTCATCATGTTGTTGCTTGCACTCTTTTAGTTCCTTTAATCAAATATATGCATACTAAATCTGGAAAGTCTGCAGCTCAAGCTTGTCATGGAGGAAATTGAATGTAGATAATCGAGGAAGGAATACACTCAGGTTCTTGCAGAATGTCACAAGTTGTACAGTGAGCAGCGACATTCTCTGATTAGTATGGACATGTTATGCTGTTATGGATGTATGGACCCGTACATTCTGAGCGCAATTTACTTGTGTATGTCTTATATTTCAGCTGAGAGGCATTGTTCAGCAGCGAATATCTGAGTTTTCTAAGAAAGAAGCATTGTCATCATTGACAAGGTCGGGGCGTGCGTATCTGATGCAGGTGTTTTGATTAGCTTACACTGTCATTGATTCTATACATGTGTTCTATCATATCTTTGCCTCTGCTTAGGAAATTGGAGATTGATCAAACCAATAAATACTTATATTTGATGGGTTTGGGATTAAAATGAGCTTTAGTTGCAAGTGTTATGTGAAATCTTTTTGTGTCTTCCCATTTCAATTTTCACAATTTTTAGAAAAATGAACAAAAAGACTGTTATACCCTCACACTTACCTTCCCCTTCATGTCACCTAACCCCACAATTACTTTTCTGATTCACATCCCCTCTCACTAACAGTACACTCACCACACCCTCCTTCCTCGCCAACACCCCAACCATCGACACTCATCCAAGCTACAACCACCACGACGAGTAGATCTACAACTCTACTTCCCCTCACATTAACCACCCAGCACTCATCCAATCTACAACCACCTCACGTCACACAAACGACACCCAGCAGTTCAACCAAATCCACACCAGCGAGCACCGACACCTTCCTAGTAGAGCTGATCAAATGGCCCAGGCCCGCTAGCCCGACCCGGCCCGATTTTTACTAGGGCTTGGGCCTTGATTTTAGGCCCGAAAAAGCCCATGGCCCGAAGCCAAATAATTGGGCCAGGTTTGGGCCGACTCTAAGGCCCGAATTTTAGCCCGGCCCGACCCGAACATAAACAAAATTTTATTATATTTAATAAATCAATTGCCATTTATTATTAATTTGTTTGCATGTATTAATATGACAAGCTTCTTTTTTTTAGCCAAAGAACATATTCAATTCACAATAAAGCTGTACAACACGGTAACAAGAAGTACAACAGGAATATTGTACTACTGAAAATTGTGCATTTAATTAATCGATCATTGGCCGCTCCCTTTGTCTTGTTCTCATCTCTAACTTCAAATTAATAATTTCTTGAGATGACAGACATAAAATTTCATTTGTTAAAATTAGTAATATTCAAACAATATTATACCTGCATATTTCACTAGTTTATCATGTTAGGTTACGTTCATTTGTTGAAAAATTATCGTAACAATACTATGTACGTGACTAGATGCACATTTCACTAATTCATTTGTTCAACTACATTCATACTCCTTATTACATTGACAATACCGATCAAATCACTTAATTTTGTATGAATTTTTTTATGACAGAGTATCTAGTTACATAATGTTATTTATAAAGTCATTTGAAGAGTAAATATTATCGGCCCGAATTGGCCCGAAAGCCTACATGGGCCGGGTTTGGGCCAATAAAGTAGGCCCGCACATATGGCCCGACCCGACCCGCACACTTGGGCTTAAGTTTATGCCACTACCCGGCCCAAACCCGGCCCGGGCTGGCCCATGATCACCTCTACTTCTTAGCGACAAAGACACCAACAACACTAGTTGCACCACCACGCCACAATCACACCGGTGGAAATGGGAGTACAGTGAGGGTGGTTCGTGTCGTGGTGGGTGATTGGGTGGTTCGTGGAAGCTCACACTCAAGTGCTATCACTGCTAAAGTTGGAATACTCGGCCGAGGAGATAAGAGACATCAATATGGTGTCGATATCAGAACTACAAGCTCAACTTGATAGCCTACTTTAACTATATGGTCAGGGAGCAAGAGTGTAATGTAACTCCATGCATAGAATATGATGTGCATACCAAATTATAGAGGAATTCACTTGTAGTGGTCCGATCTATTTTGGCCTGTTTTCTTTTTTTTTTTTACTCGTGGCCTTGTAACATTGTTTTTCCCCTTCACTTTCGATCAATTATATATTTATTATAAAACTTATTATATGTGTGGATGCCCATAGGTCATATAATGAATGTCTTTCAATGTAGGATGCTTCTAGTGTCCAATGGCATAACTCCCATTTCATTCCATGTATATATACCCCATTCTAGTAATGAGAAAGACACACATCTCTATTACATTCTCTACAATATTATAACACGTTATCAGCACGATTGCACGTTAATAAAGCAAAAGGAATAGGTCGGTACTTTCACTAATTTATCTCAATTCTTATCAAAAGTAAGGTAAGTCCTCGTTTAATTAGTACTACAATTTGTATATCATATATTACTACAATTTGTATATTGTATATGCGTAAATTGGTTTGTTTCTAGTTATCATAAAATATTACTTCTACGATATTAATAAAGTAAATAAAAGTTACGCTTGTGTCACACGTTTATGGGAAAACATCTAGGTACATGTTTTACATATAATATGCAAGTTTTCTTCGGTTTATAGGAGGTTGTTATTAGTCTATTAATTTTGTTGAGTGATCTTATTCAATTTTGTTTGGTTGTTTGCTATTAAACAAAAATAATATCATATATACTTGACATATAAATGATAACTAGTTTTTTAACCCGTGAAAATCACGGGTGCGTTTGAGATTAATTGTTTAAACTAACACATCAATATAACCGCATTAGTGTCGTACATGTTGACATATTTATACCTTGTATAACATCTTATTATCTACATGAATTATGTTTTTATAGAAGTAACTGGGTAAGTATATGAAGTAATATATTAATGTAACTTAAAACATTTTTAATTAATATTGGGAATTGTGATACAAAATTAACCATGTTTGTAGGTTGTTTAGTTTTTTGATTTCAACATTGACAAATATTTTCTTAAATAATATAATATGAAAACATGTGGTTGTATTAATAGTTTTACTGTCACAATTTTATGACGTTCCATAATATAAATTTAAGAATATTATGGAATTATAGACATTAACTACACATTAAATTTACGTAAAGCTAATCCCGTAAAATCTTGACATTACTACTAATATTATCTATCAAATTTCTTGGTTTTCTTCAATTATGTATCCAAATTTAATTGTATAACATGTATCGATTTGTTTATTAATTAAAAATTATTGATCAATTTTTTTTTCATGTTTCAGCATTTTTTCCGTTTTATTTAGGGTTTGAAATTTTGTAGGGTATGCTTTACTCATCCGTAGTGTGTCAAAGTCAAGCATAAAGGTCGAGCCGCTAGGAAAAGTAACTGATGGGTGAGAGGGGTGTATCATATATAAGAAGGTACAAGCAGGGTTGTGGTGAGCAGCAGACAATATGGGCTGGTGGAGTACAATTTGCTGAAAGGGACATGTCAGTTTAGTGGTGGGTTGGGCAGGGTTGATGGGTTTGTGGTGGGGTGGTATTTTTCAGTATATTTGTTAAGAAAAATAAATTTGAATTTTATTCTCTATATTTTATCATTTTGTTTTTATCTCACCTGATAAGTTTTTTATTTGATTTTTCTTTATGTTGCTTTTCTTTGTTTTTATTTATTATAGCATGTGATTTTAATTTTTTTGCTTTATTTCTTTTTTGAATTTTTCTCTCATCGCAAAACATTTTTTAGGATAACATGGTGGTCTAGATGATTTTTCTTAGGTACACAATTATCCTTGCAGTATGATTTATTAATTTGGCTACTCTATATAATATTTGACGTACATTATAAGAACAAATATGCTACATAATGTTTAGGGTCTCTTTATGTATCCAATATATTGAATTGAGGGATATATAGCATTTACAAATGAAATAAAAATAAGAATTATTTAACGTGTTTTTATTTTTCTTATATATTCTGTTCTAACAAAAAAACAAAAAATATATAATTTACTCTCATATTTAATTGTTGTTTAATTTGCTTTAAGAATAGAAAAACACATTAATGTTTGTTTTATTTTACTTTTATTTAATGCTATAAATTCCTTAAACTTTTTCTTTTTTTATAAAATGAAGATGATGTGGAATTTTAAACCTCTTATAAAAAGGGGAATGAAGCAATGTGATCAATTGTCTTGCCTTTTTATTCTATTTATAGATTTGATTGGTATAAATATATCATTCCGTTTGTTATGACTACAATTTTAATCTATGACTATTTTATTATTTTTATTTTTATTTTTATTTTTATTTTTATTTATCACTATGGATGCATATTAGAGTTATATAGTACTCGTTTTCATAGTTTCACATGATTTTATGGATGTATATATTCTCTCATTCGCCTATTGCATCATAGTAATATGTTGTATTTATTTTAACATAAGACTTTAATCGTTAATCATGTTACTTATGGAGTTCGGAATATTTTATATCATATCTTATACTTTTGATAAATTGTGAACTAAGAAAATTAAATATATTTGGCATATATGGGTTTTTCACAATTTTGTTTTTTTTAATATTTGAAATAACTTAGAATAATGTATACATATTATAACAAGTTGTAGTTACGTATTTTTTTTTTCGCGAAATAAAAGCAATTATATGCATAATAAATTTGTAGTTTATTGTAATTGATGAGTACATTAATCTTATAAAACTATCGCCTACTAAAAGAATAAATATATTTTAGTTTTGGTTTTGTAATCCATTTAGTCGTGAGTTATCATCTAATACAAATTTATTTTCTCGTATAGTCATTATGTCAAACCTTACGAAACTCGAAATTGAAGCTCTTGACATTACCGGAAAAAATTATTTATCTTGAATGCTTGATGCCGAATTGCACCTTGATGCAAAAGCTCTTGGTGAAACAATTAAAGAAAACAATACTACATCGAGTAAAGAAAAGGCTAGGGTCATGATATTCCTTCGCCATCACCTCCACGAGGGCCTTAAAAATGAATATTTGACTGTTAAAGATCCGCAAGTGCTTTGGGAAAATCTAAAGGAGCGATACGACCACCAAAAAACGGTAATATTACCTAAGGCTCGTTTTGACTGGATGCATTTGAGATTGAAGGATTTTAAATCCGTAAGTGACTATAACTCAGCCATGTTTAAAATTACTTCACAACTAAAATTGTGTGGTGAGAAAATTACTGATGAAGAAATGTTAGAAAAGACTTATTCTACTTTTCACGCAAATAACGTTGTCCTGCAGACACAATATCGTGAAAAAGGTTTCAAAAAATATTCTGATTTAATTTCTTGTCTTCTTGTGGCTGAGCAAAATAATGAATTATTGATGAAAAACCATGAATCACGTCCAACTGGTTCAACTCCATTCCCTGAAGCGAATGTTATAGCTCACAAAGACTATGCCAGAAGCATGGGTCGTGGGCGGGGTTTCAATCGTGGTCGTGGACGTGTCGTGGTTATGGTTTTGGCCGAGGACATGGGGGTTCACGTGGTGGTCCTTTAAAAAACTCATATTCCCACCATAAGAGGGAAAATAAAGATGAAAACAAAATTGAGAAAAATAGAAATGAAAATGTGACTAATATATGTTATCGATGTTGAGGAAAGGGTCATTGGTCTCGTGTTTGCCGCACACCAAAGCATTTAGTTGATTTGTACCAGGAATCAATAAAGCGGAAAGGAAAGAAAGTGGAGACTAATTTAGTGTATGAAGATGGAGATGGCGATTTTGATACTGGAAATGCAACTCATTTGGATGTTGCTGATTTTTTCACCACCTCTGCAGGGAATAATTAATCTTCGAGTCAAGATAGCATCACAAAAGGAATAATGATCTGTTTTCTCGTTTATCTTTTTTTTTTAAGAACTTTATCCGGATGTTTGTTTCAGGACATTTAAACAGTTTGTTTAAGATATTTTATTATTTTGTTTGCTTGAATAATTTTAATTAATTGTTTAAGACATTTTTAGACAATTTATTAGTTTGAAGTATTTTATATAGAGATAGGTTATTTTAATGAATGTTTCTATTTGATATATTTGTGACGCTTGTTTTATTTATTTAAAGCAAATGAATATCTCTCACGGTCAATTATATGGTGAAGAATTATGTCTTGCGGATAGTGCAACTACTCACAGCATATTCAAAAATAAGAAATATTTTTCCCACCTGATAATGAAGAGAGCAAATGTTACAACAATTTCAGGTAGTACAAATATTATTGAAGGCTCCGGAAGAGCAAATATATTGTTACCTTGGGGAACAAAAATTGAAATAAATGATGCATTATACTCACCTAAGTCTCAAAGAAATTTGCTGAGTTTCAAAGATATCCGCAGCAATGGATATCATATTGAGACAACATGTGAAGGAAATGTTGAATTCCTTCAAATCACGAGTATAACCCAAGGCGTTAAGCAGATTAAGGAGAAGCTACCAACATTATCTAGCGGATTGTACTACACAAATATTTTTATGATTGAAACAAATGTTACAGTAAACCCGAAGTTTACTCATAACTTTACTACTTAGCACGACCGGCTAGGCCATCCCGGTTCTACAATGATGCGAAGGATAGTTGAAAATTCATGTGGTCATTCACTAAAGAGCCAACATATTCTTCATAATAGCTTTTCATGTTCTGCATGCTCACAAGGTAAATTGATTATACGACCATCACCAGCTAAAATTAATCATGAATCGATATCATTTCTTGAACGAATACAAGGGGATATTTGTGGCCCAATACACCCTTCAAATGGAACATTTAGATATTTTATGGTTTTGATTGATGCATCAACAAGATGGTCCCATGTATGCTTATTATCAACTCGAAACCTGGCGTTTGCGAGACTACTTGCTCAATTAATAAAATTACGAGCACATTTTCCGGATACACCTATAAAGAATATTCGTCTTGATAATGTTGGTGAATTTACTTCTCAAATTTTTAATGATTATTGCATGTCGATTGGGATAAATGTTGAACATCCTGTAGCTCATGTTCATACACAAAATGGTCTAGCTGAATCTTTAATCAAACGACTTCAACTCATTGCTAGACCATTACTTATGAGGTGTAAACTTCCGATTTCTGCTTGGGGACATGCTATTCTACATGCAGAATCACTTATTCGCATCAGGCCAACGAATTATCATAAATTCTCCCCATCTCAATTAGTTCATGGTCAGGAACCAAATATTTCCCATCTTAGAATTTTTGGTTGTGCGGTTTATGTACCAATAGCTCCATCACAACGCACAAAAATGGGTCCCCAAAGAAGGTTGGGAATATATGTTGGATTTGAATCCCCATCTATAATCAAATATCTTGAGCCAACCACGAGGGATTTATGTAGGGCTCGTTTCGCAGATTGTCATTTTAACGAGTCAGTTTTCCCAAGTTTAGGGGGAGATGACAAACAGTTGGAAAAGGAAATTAAATGGAATGAATTATCATTATCTCATCTTGATCCTCGTACTAACCAATGTGAACTTGAAGTTCAAAAGATAATTCATTTACAAAACTTAGCTAATCAATTGTCAGATGCTTTTACTGACCCAAAAAGAGTAACTAAGTCACACATTCCAGCTGTAAATGCCCCATTTAAAATTAAGATCCCAGAAGGACAAATTAGAATTGGAAGTGAGTCTAGTGCACGCCATAAACGTGGCAGACCAATTGGTTCCAAGGATAAAAATCCTCGAAAAAGAAAAGGGGCAAAGAATGAAGATGGTCTGGTCGAGGATGAAATAAATTTACAAAACTCTCCTGAAGAGGCTTTGGACATGATCGGAAATTTAGTTCCAGAAGAAACTCAGGTACCTGAAAATGAAGAGATCTCAATAGATTATGTCATGTCTGGTATTACTTGGAACCGAAATCAAAGCGACGTCGATGATATTTTTGCATGTAATGTTGCATTAGATATGATGAAAAATGAAGAGGATCATGAACCTAAGTCTATTGAACAATGTAGACAAAGAGACGATTGGCCAAAATGGAAGGAAGCAATTGAATCAGAACTGAAATCTCTTGAAAGGAGAGAAGTTTTGGACCAGTGGTCCGTACACATCAAGGTGTAAAACCAGTGGGATACAAATGGGTCTTTGTGCGAAAAAGAAATGAATCAGGTAAAATTGTGAGATATAAAGCTCGATTAGTTGCACAAGGATTCTCACAAAGACCTGGTATTGATTATGAAGAGACTTATTCTCCCGTGGTGGATGCAACTACATTTAGATTTCTAATTAGTCTGGCAATTAGAGAGGGATTAGACTTACGTCTCATGGACGTAGTTACAGCTTATTTGTATGGCCCACTTGAAAATGATATTTACATGAAACTCCCAGAAGGATTTAAGCTGCCGGAAGCAGAAAATTCGGGCTCCCGAGAACATTATTCCATCAAGTTGAATCGATCCCTATATGGACTAAAGCAATCTGGACGCATGTGGTATAATCGTCTAAGTGAATACCTATTGAGTCAAGGCTATAAAAATGATCCTATAAACCCTTGTATTTTTATAAAAAAAATCAGGGTCGGGATTTGTCATCATTGCAGTATATGTTAATGATCTGAATATCATTGGAACTCCAGAAGAGATCTCCGTGACAGTAGAATGCTTAAAGAAAGAATTCGAGATGAAAGACCTTGGTAAAACCAAATTTTGTTTGGGACTACAAATTGAATATCTAAAGGATGAAATTTTTGTACATCAAACAACATATACTGAGAAAGTGTTAAACAAGTTTTACATAGATAAAGCGCATCCTTTAAGCAGTCCAATGATTGTTAGATCACTTGATACAGATAAAGACCCTTTTCGCCCTCGGGATATTAATAAAGAGGTTCTTGGTCCTGAAGTACCATACCTAAGTGCAATAGGAGCATTGATGTATCTTGCTAGTCATACACGACCGGACATAGCTTTTTCTGTGAATCTCCTAGCAAGATTTAGTTCATGTCCAACACGAAGGCACTGGAATGGCATTAAACATATACTCCGTTATCTCCAAGGTACGAAAGATATGAGCTTGTTATTTTCAAATTTATCAAAGACATGTTTAGTTGGTTTTGCAGATGCAGGATACTTATCTGATCCTTATAACGCTCGATCACAAACTGGATATGTGTTTACATGTAGAGGTACTGCTATCTCATGGCGTTCTATGAAGCAAAATCTTGTAGCTACTTCTTCCAACCATGCAGAACTTTTAGCAATACACGAGGCTAGTCGTGAATGCATATGGTTAAGATCTATAATTACACATATACGTGGAGATTGTGGTTTATCTACCGAAAAAGAAGCTCCAACGGTCTTATATGAAGATAATGCGGCTTGCATTGCACAACTCAAGGAAGGATATATCAAAGGTGACAGAACAAAGCACATTTCTCCAAAATTCTTTTCCACTCATGAATTTCAGAAGAATGGCGATATTATGGTGACACAAGTGCGCTCAAGTGAAAATTTGGCAGATCTTTTTACTAAAGCATTTCCGCCTGCAACGTTCAAGAAGTTAATTCACAACATTGGTCTTCGTCGCCTCAAAGACCTTAAGTGATGTTAACATGAGGGGGAGTAAATACGTGTTGCACTCTTTTTCCCTTAACCATGTTTTTTTCCATTGGGTTTTCCTGGTAAGGTTTTTAATGAGGCAACTTCACCAACGTATTTATAGGAATGGACATCCAAGGGGGAGTATTATAAAACTTATTGTATGTGTGGATGCCCATAGGTCATATAATGAATGTCTTTCAATGTCTTTCAATGTAGGATACTTCTAGACTTGTCTTTCTAGTGTCCTATGGCATAACTCCCATTTCATTCCATGTATATATACCCCATTTTAGTAATGAGAAAGACACACATCTCTATTACATTCTCTACAATATTATAACAATATTCACTTTAATGGCCTGTTCGGAAACTATAATTTCATTTCCAAGTCTGTATTTGACCAAATTATCTTGTTTTGCATGCTAACAATATTTGGATTTGGATTTGGATTTGAATTTTGCCCAAGTCCTATCAAATCCAAGACAATGAAATGATCCCATATAAAATATCACCTGTTTGACCCGTTAGTTTCAAATCGGATTATGCTTTTTCATGTACATAATTTACTCGATTATGGACAAATTGACAACTTCCTTGTTTCAAATATCACCTTGTTGTGATCCATTGGGGAATAGTGAGCAGGTGATCGCATGTAATCGATAGAGCTACGTTGGGATCGAGGATGGGATCACTATGTCGTGTCTAGCTTTCGCTTGGCATTTGAAGTCATATATACATTGATTGGTTATTTTATAATACTTTAACATTGTTCAGTTTGGATTATTGTTCAGACAGTATGCCGTCTGTTTTGAGAGTATCTATTTGACAATTAAACATTATTAGTAAAGTATTGTTTCCTTTATCGCTTAAATTGATATGTACTACCTTGGGCAACCGAAATGGTAGCACTCTCATGTGCTAAGGGGGTCTTGTAAGGCACCTTGGTTTATGGGGGTGTTACATTCATGTTTCATGAATGGAACATGTACTATTCGGTACTTCTTTTGGGGTTGAGACCGTGTGAGCTAGCGGGCGTCGATGTAGACGCTTTACCTTCCGTTTGACCCCGGGCAAGGTCTGCTCACTTTATGCCACGGACGCTGTTCGAGCTTTAGAGGAAATAGGACTCTAGTTTTCTAGACTCTCTAGTGTTTTGAGGGACTTTATCTCCCCGATGTATTTACTTTATTTTCGTATTAGTTTGCTTGACGATTCCTCGTACTATTTCCTTTATGAAAAAAGTTTTTAAAAATTTGTATTTCCGATACGTATTTGCATGTTGTGCTTGGTTTACTTTTCTCATTTACGAGGGTTGTCACATTATGTGGCGGAAATGACATAAATTTATAAATTTATATATATATATATAGTTTCCGTGTATACATGTTAATTATTGGCATAAAATAAAAATAATATAATAAGTAGGTTGAGTTTTGGAAACTATAAAAATAGGGAAGTGCTTTTTCACATACGAAATTTACTCTTTCACATACGCGTTTTACAATTTTGTCCTTGTCATTTTCTACCTTTACATACCCAATTTTTTTTTCTCCCTTTCCTCATCCCCTTCACCACCATCACCACCTCCACTCACCACCCCTTGCTCTGTTAGTCCAGTCACCGACCGACCTGGACTGCCCGTCTCCGCCACCCTAGTCACCCTCTCCCACACTCCCCTTCTCTCTGCTCTGACCACTACCAATCATCACGCTTCCGTCCGACACAATGGAGTAAACACTAGCAGAAGAGTTTTAAAATACATTCATAAATGAAAAAGTTGGACACCAAGAAACATAAGACACATTTGTTGATATCAATATCATTGTTAGACACATTAGAGTGCATCACTTATAGTGGGATGTTAATTCTTTTGTTTCATTTCCGGTTACTTTAATTCACTTGATTATTTAGTAGTGTTATGGATCATTTACAATTTTCAGAAGCGTTGATTGTATGTACGACAATTCATTCACCATATCTGGCTTATAAGTTTGTAATTATGCCTTTTTCTCATCAAACCCAGCGCAATCTCCTCTTGACAAGTCGACATATGAGAGCAAACCATTAATCCTATTATCAAAGGGAGGAGCAATACAAGAATTATAATTTCACTAATTGATAAACCCTAATAATTTTACTAATTGGAGAATTATAATCCATTGCTCAAGTTTATAAATCAATCAAATTTGATTTAGGGAAAACAATATGGGAGTCGATTTGATTAGGTTATACGAAAAGGGTATAATATGGAAAACTTTTGAAAAAGTGTATGTGAAAGAGTAAAATCTGTATGTGAAAAAGTAATTCCATAAAAATAATAGTAATTTAAAGGGTTTTTCTACATGGTACCCCTGTATTTTTCCGAATTCTACATGGTACCCCTCGTTTTTTCAAAATCTACATGATACCCCTAAAGTTAATGAAAACCTCTCAAAATACCCATAATGCACTACTCTGTCTATTTTAAACGTCTCTATTATGCACTTTTTATTGATCTTTTGACAATAATTTTGCATGTCGTTATCATAAATATCCTTTAGACAATCATAAACATATTTTCTTTGTAAAAATTAACCGTTTTAAAACTCGATTTTTAGTAGTTTACTAAGTATAGGGATACCAGTGATAATTTTAAAAACTAAGGGGTACCACATAGAATTCGAAAAAACACAGGGGTATCATGTAGAAAAACCCTAATTTAAATTTAGGAAAATTGGTAACTTAGAAAAATAATTAGATTAAAATAATTCACCTTAAATTAAATAGTATGAAGAAATAGGTAGCCAATCATTTTAAGGAAAGTTATATTTTATTTAAATATATTAGTTTGATATTAATGGAAACCGTTGGATTTAATTGTAAAAATAACGGGAGTAGTCAAAATAACAATAAAAACCGCGAGAGTAGTAAAATAATAGTATTAACATGAGATGCAATGAAAGTTATAATATTAATAGCGGTAGTAGTGAATGTTGTGTCTTTTAATTTAGTTGATACATTTTACATTTATATCATAGAAAAATAGCGGGAGTAGTCAAAGTAACAATAGTAACCGAACGAGTAGTCAAAATAATAATAGTATTAACCAGGGATGTAGTGAAAGTAATAATATTAACGAATGTAAAGATTGTGTCTCATAATTATTTGATAAATTTTACATCTATATCATACCAAATATATTATAAATGTTAAATACTCCGTATATAAATTGTGCAATTTTAACGCAATTATATAATTATGTTTCAAAAAATAAAATGTATTTTTTTCTTGATATTTTTGAGGTGAAAGAGATGTAAATGCGAAGTAGGTTGACCAAAACGCTGATAGAATATGAACCTTGATGGCATAATTGATTCTGTGTTTTGTTATAGCAAAATTGTAATTGAAAGAAAGAGTGAAATTGAAAACCAAATACAATACTCCGTATAAACGTATATATACAATATATATACGAAAATTCATATATCAAATAAAGATACTAAAAAAGTGAAATTATAAAACCGGATATCAGAGGTCTTACCCTGCTGGTTACTCAAGTCTGTCTTTTCAGGCTTTCACTGTGTCAATTACATTGCCCCTTTTAAAACCCTAGAAACCCTAAACCCTAATTCCTTCTTCTTCATCTTCATTTCTCAATTTTCCTTCTTCTCCCGCCCCCAAAAATGTCGTCCAAACGAAGAGGTAATCCTTTCCCTTCTAACTTTCGCTTTTTTTTCACACGTTCTTATGCTTTAACAACAATAGTCTTTCTGCAGGTGATGAATTGGATTCTGGGTCCGATTTGGCATCTGATTCTGAAGGTGATTCCTTTGAGCAATTTGTATTAATGTTAATTTGTACCAACTATTTTTTGACAAGAATAATTTATTTTGCAGTGAATGAATTGGGTTCTGGTTCAGAGTTGGAGTCTGATTCTGATGGTGAGAACTTGTTAATGTTGTTCAGTGATGTTTAATTTAATGTATCTAATGCTTTAACAACATTAATAATCTGTTTGCAGTGAATGAATTGGATTCTGGGTCTGATTTGGCATCTGCATCAGATTCTGATTCTGATGGTGAGGACATTGAGAAGGAATCAAAGGCTCTTGACAAGAAGCTAGCCAGGCAAGTAAAGGATGCTGATAAAGAGACATTAGAGCTCAATATCCAAGAATCTGATGATTTTACTTTGCCAACCAAAGAGGTACTCTTCAATATTTTCTCGGATAGTCTGATATTATGATATTATGTTCTTATATTCTTGTTTTCTCAGGAACTTGAACAAGAGGCTCTTCAACCTCCTGATCTCTCAAACCTTCAAAGGAGGATAAAGGAAAGTATGTAACTATCTAACTCCTCCATTCATAATTATTTATCCATCTTAAGTTAAAGCGGGTCAAGTAGTATCAACTTCTATGGATATAGACAAAAATGAAATGTTATTTAATCCGTCTTAAGCCGACAAATACTTCTATCTAAAATGAGAATTTGTGCTTAAGGAAATGCAACTGAGCACACATTTCCCAGAAGATGCATTGTGTTTCTGCTCTTTTTCAGTGGAGTTATGTACAAGTAGTTTATTCTTTGTGGTGTAAGTTTCTAACACGACGTTATAATTTTTTTGATATTAGTTGCTCGGGTGCTTTCAAATTTGAAGGCTTTGAAGAAAAATGGGGTATCAAGGAAAGATTACGTTGATCAGCTTAAGTTGGACCTGTCATCATATTATGGCTACAACGAATTCCTTATTGAGCTGTTGGTGGAGGTGTGATGACATGGTTATGTTTTAGATGATGGTGATATCTCCCTTTTTCTTCATACCAGTTATCTTGAACTTGTTATTTTATTATCGCAGATGTTCAAGGCTGCTGAACTACTGCAACTCATTGAAGCATTTGAGAAGCCACGTCCTGTTTGTATCAGGACTAACACTTTAAAGGTTGCTTATTTTTTTCTTGCAGATGTTTACTCTTGTTCATCAAATACGCGTGGCTTATTTTTTACTCTGGTTCATTTCTAATTTATACCCTTCTCTTAATATCACATTGTTATTGATAAACATTTTCTTGAATGTAGTCTCGTAGAAGGGACCTTGCGGGAGTTCTTTTAAACCGAGGTGTGAACTTGGATTCCGCACTCACATGGTCAAAGGTAAGCATTAGGTGGGCTTAATCAGTGGTAGAAATTGCTTCTTCATTTTTTAATTAGCATTGACCTTGGGATTCTCTTTTAGGTTGGATTAGTTGTTTATGACTCACAAGTTCCAATTGGTGCTACTCCTGAATATATGGCTGGTCACTACATGGTATTGTAGTTATATATGCCTTTTTATTTTATTTTATTTTTTTTAATATATTGCTTCATAAATTAAGGGTTTCATCTGATATGCTGCAGCTCCAGAGCGCAAGTTCTTTTTTGCCTGTAATGGCTCTGGCTCCTAAAGAGAAAGAGAACATCTTGGACATGGCGTAAGTAGTGCATGTATCTGTTGTTGGCTTATTTTCATGTTTAGCTCTATTTGGCCCTTTCAGAAGTGAACGTCATCTAAAAGAAAAATAAGGGGAGGCAAAGAGTAAACTTTACACATTTGCTCTTATGATTTCTGAGTCAAGTTCCTCACAAAGTTATACCCCTCCTTTCAAACATACGTTTGATTAAAATACAACTCACATCTTAAACAAGTGTATGTAATTCGTTTAAATGGAGGAAGTAGATCTTTACATGTGCTTTATTATGCTGATTTCTTGCATTTTTTTTTGCAGGGCTGCACCTGGTGGTAAAACCACTTACATTGCTGCTCTCATGAAGAACACAGGTAATTATTTATTTTTCTTTTTCACTACTTTCTAATTCCTGACTTATATCTCCTTTTTTTTTTCCCTACCTCTATCTCACGTTCATTAAAATTGTGATTGGCGACATTGCTATTATGTCAATCAAGGCGAAAGATAACATCTTAGCCTTGATCACACAATGGCGTGGGCTTTTTGGGTTTGGCTATCAGGAATCATCATTTGAAAGTTAAAACCATAAACGACCAGGTACATTTATAAAACAAAAAGAAAGATATAGAAAAGCAAAAAAAATAAAAAAATTGATAGATAGTCAGATTCAAATATAAATGTGGAGTAAAAAAGAGAATATTATGCCAAGTTAAAATGCTCATATAGAGGCGATGTTGAGAAGTCTATTTTTCACCAAGTCCGAGGCTTTGTAAACTTATAGGACTTCCTTGCAAGCGGGGCACCCATTGGCCCTTGACTCTTCTCTCAGCCTACTCGATATAGGAAGCAGATCCATTTTCAACTTTAATGCTTGGTTATTAGCGCAGTCTGTCTGAGTGGTTAGCCCGTCACCCAGTTCAGTCTTAGAAGCTGTCATCTTGAATACAGACGGTTCTGTTGTGCATATATATATATATATATGTTTGAAAGTTACAGAATCCAGGAAGGGGCTGTGCTTAGTTGTTGACTTTTCTATTGTATTACACTTATGTTTAAGGTTCTTTAAGCGAGAATCTGTTCCTTTATTTTTGTCTGTCTTGTATAATTGTTTATGAGTACACACGTGCATTCATGCCCTTCATCTTTTTGAGGTAACAAACATGCATAGGGAATCTTAACTCATGTTTAGACTTCCCAGTCTTTCTTTTCGTTATGGATTTTCTAACCTTTTTACTTGTATGTGTAGGGTTAATATTTGCAAATGAGATGAAAAAGCAAAGGCTTCCTTCTCTAACAGCGAACATTAGCCGCATGGGGGTGACAAACACAATAGTTATAAACTATGATGGCAGAGAGGTGGGGATATTACTTCTTAAATATGCATGAAGATATATTTGGTTCTCAAGATGGATGAATATTGATATAATTATCTGGTTAATTGTATCCTCTAGCTTCCCAAGGTGCTGGGCATCAACTCACGTGATAGAGTGCTACTGGATGCCCCTTGCAGTGGAACAGGGGTAAGCAAATACTGCTTGTGTCACTAATAAGTTTGCATGTTAGATTTTAACTAATTCTGTGGTTGAGTGCCAAATAATTGCTTTGTTACTAATATCTTTGTATCCTGCGATCATTCTTTCCCTGCTGTTGTATGATTCAGGTTATATCCAAAGATGAATCTGTGAAATCATCGAAAAGCCTTGAAGATTTACAGAAGATTGCCCACTTGCAGCAGGTGTGTAACTATCTTAGGTGGAATTTTTAAATAAAAAATTATTACGGTGGAAATTTTGAATATTACATTTATCCTTATGTTTGTTCTGATTTGAGAGGTTTGTTTGTGCGTGCTTGACCTGATATATTCAGCCATATATCTGAAAAACCATTTGTATACGTTGGAATCTCTGATAAATTTGGTGTTAAACATGGAAGAATGACTCTTTTGTGTTACTGTATACGTTGGAGTCTGATAACTTTGGTGTTATTGACCTCGAAAACATGAAAGAAAGAATCTCTTATGTCACTGTGTTGAATGACTCTTTGTGTTACTGTATACGTTGTCTGATAAATTTGGTGTTATTGACCTCGAAAACATGGAAGAATGACTCTTTTATGTCACTGTATGTTGGTCACTTTTCCACAGCAACTTCTTCTTGCTGCTATTGATTTGGTGGACGCAAATTCAAAAACTGGAGGTTACATTGTGTATTCAACGTGTTCCATAACAGTCATGGAGGTTTGTCAGACTGAATATCTTTGTGCATTTATTTTTCGTTGTGCCGGCATTTTTTCACTTTTGATGTTTAATCTTGCAGAATGAAGCAGTCATTGATTATGCCTTGAAGAAGCGACATGTAAAATTAGTTCCATGCGGAATCGAGTTTGGAGAGCAAGGGTAATGTTGAGTTCTGAGATTTAGACCATGTGTGCATTTAATAAGTTGACTAATGATATCTGACAATAGTAAATCTTCTTCACAGATTTGATAAATTTAGGCAGTACCGGTTCAATCCGTCTTTAAAACTGACAAGGCGGTTCTACCCTCATACTCACAATTTGGATGGCTTTTTTGTGGCAAAGGTAAATTTGTCACTGTGTTTTCAGATTTTCTGGACGTTTAACTTAATTAGGAATTAGGAAATCCAAAAAATTTTACACTGCCGCATGGGCCATGATTAAGAAGACTGTCCTTATCGAAAGTCCAAAAAAAAAAAAATTATTATATACATGGATGCACCCATTAATTTTTGATGGGTGTAAGGAGATGATGCTGTTCATGCGAAGTAGTTTGGGTAATCTTTTTTATAGTAGGCGTTCAGCGTGCTTAATTTTAGGTTTATTGAAAACATGATTTGTGGGCTTATCAATATTTTTTTTGGGCAGTTGAAAAAAATTAGCAATGGAAAGCGGTCTCCGAACACAGATGAACCCTCTGAAACAGTGGAGGAAGTTGTAAATCTCAATGACAAAGAGGCTGTCAATCTACATGATGAGGTTGTTTTGAATGACAAAGAGGACATTGTTGAAGAGAAAAATAAAAAGCGCAAAAGAGATGGAGGGCCACAAGAGAATGGTAACTCGAGTGTTGGTGTTGATAATGGGAATAAAAAATCAGATGACCAAAAATCTCAAATTATCCCTGTAGTAAAAAAGCAGTGGGAAAAAAGGGCTAAATTATCCCGCGAAGAAATTTCACAAGCAAGGTGATTTTGTGTTCCTCGTCATTCCTTGATGTCATACAGTGAAATTCATATTGACTTATTCTGATTAATGGCAGTAGTGAAGTGTACTGCTTATCCTAGATTGGAAATCGTTGCTTGATTTACTATTAATTCATTGCCAAATGCCAGCATATTCTTTTATTGTTTACTGACCGCTGCTTGCTTCAAATGTCATCAGGGAAGAGAAGAGAGAAGCAATAAGGCGAATGAAGGCAGAGGGCGTTGTAAGCGAGAAGCCAGAGCGTAAGAAAAGCGATAAGACATGGAACAAAGTGAAAAAGGGAGGAAAGGGGAAGAAAGGGAAGAAGACGTGAAGAAAACGTGGTAAATGATGTTGAACACCGAAGTAATAGGAGGAACCGTGGGCGGACATGCTCAACTAATACTCCGTATCTTGGCACTTGAGGAGCTCCAGTTTTGTACCCTATTTTTTTGCTTGTTATTCGTTAGATCATACCAAAATTTCTGCCTAAAATCGGTTGATTGTAAAATCAGATTACTATGTTTGGAGAAGACATTCATCATAGAATAGAGTGGGGAGTTTACGCTCCAAATTTTAACGTTCATAGTATTTAGGGGAGACATGCTCACATGCATTCTTTATAATATCGCATCAACTTCCCCGATGGAAAAAAAAAAATCCCCAAAGAAGGTAGACAGATTGGTGATTGGATTGAATTGGATTGGATTGATCATGCTTTGCTATGTCAATATACTCGCTCGAGTTTGAATTTTAATTGACCCATCAAAACTTGACTTGACCAATTAGGTCAAAGACTTGTAAATCTCGACCCAAGACCTGGTTAACTCAAGCCTGAATTGAACCATTATTTTAGTCCAAATTTGATTCAACCTGTTTTAAGACTGTGGGTTGACTAAGTGGGTCTAGAATTTGAATAAGGACAAAAAAAAAGGAAAAAGAAATGTAAAACATGGAACGGGTTTGACAAAATGTGTTCCAAGAGTTCCATAATGGACCGCCTCGAACGACCTTGAGAAACATCATGCATGGGACTAGGTGTCCTCCTAACCATATTACACAATAATATCACACAAACAGGTAAAACATGTGAACGACCCTTATACAAACATGTGATAAATTAATATCAATGATATGCGGTAATTTAAACAAACAATAGACCTTTATTAATAGGGAGTCGTATCAAGACATAACATCTCATATGAAATGACATTGACCAAATAAGGCAATTAAGCAAGCAACCCGTTATTCATGTCGATACTAGGATTCTTTAATCTCACCTCCTAGTACCAATAGAACCAAAGAAGCTAACAACATACAAGTATCCTGCTTAGAGGCTACCTTTAAAGAATGTCCAAGATACAATAAACAAGTTTCGGGCTCAGAGGCTATGTTTAAAGCATGTCCAAGACACAACACACAAGTATATGGCTCAAAGGCTACCTTTAAAACATGTCCAAGATACAACAAATAAGTGTCCAGCTCAGAGGCTACCTTTAAACCATGTCCAAGACATAAGACACAAATATCCGGCTAAGAGGCTACCATTAAAGCATGTCCAAGATGCAACAGTGAGCATAAGCATATACGACTCAACCAACTTGACTCGACTCCACTGAACTAAAACTTTACTGTTTGACAACCATTTACTTGAACACTTTTATACTCCCTACGTTTCCCACATATAAGTCATTTTAGCTTTTTCCAAAAGCTCTATATTATATGACGTTTTATACCTTATAATTTGGAAATTAGTGAATAATGCATTAATTAGTTTATTGTGAGTTAGTTTCATTAATAGCTATCTCCGTCAATATTTATTGTTTTTTTTAATATTCTAGGTAGTTGTTTGTACGAAATCTCCTATTAACTAAAAGAATAAGTCTCATAAAACATTTTCCCTCCTAATGCATCTCTTAAATAAGACAGCTAATGACAAATGACAATTAGATGCATTCTCTTTAATTAGGAAACTAATACTCCCTCCGTCCCGATCAATTGTTGTCCGGTGTCTCAGTGAATTGTTATTCACTAAATATTAGGAAGGTTTCATATGAGTAATTTGATCACCCAATGAGATTATTGTTGACTTGTCATCCACTAAGTAGAACCACAAATGGTCCCCCGACCCCCACTCTTTCCTTGGTCTTTGTGCCAAAATGAAAGGACAACAATTGATCGGGACAGAGGGAGGACTTCATTAAACTATTATATTTTTATTTAAATTAACATTTTCATCATATTTATTAATTTCACTAAGCTTTAAGCTATATTAAAATAAAATAAAATAAAATTGTATATTGTTAAATCTTTTATTGATACAATTATTAGAAACCGAATTGACTCATACTCAGCATAAAACAAAAGTGAAACTGATATTATTTGTTTCGTGAAAGAAGTAGATTTAAAAAATATATGTATAAATTGAAATCATTAGCTTTATGCTATAATGTTTTTTCATTAAAATACATTTCAGCACACTACTACTTAGTTATCTTGATTAATTTCCAGCTCCACTTTTTTCTCAAAGCAAAATACAATGATAAGATGTGTGAACAATTGATAACGTACCAATTTATATAAGTAATATACTAAAACTAAATATATATACCGTGCATGTATTGCAGGAGATCTATACTAGTATTTAATTGTGCAATCATTCGAGTGTTACTTTATTCAATTTCTTAATATGTGTGCATTTTGCTAAAATGACTTATATTTGAAAAGAGATGGGGTATAATTTTATAATATTTTATTAGAAAACCATGGAATAACTAAGAGAAATAGGCGAATTTATTTTGAGTTCGATTCTAAAATACTAAAGGGAGTGTTTGGTTGGCCATCTTGGAATGGATTGGAATAGATTTGCTCCATTCCAATGTTTGATTGGTATATTTTGGAATGGAGTTGGAACCCCTTAGGTATCTTACTCCATTTCAACCCATTGAAATCCCATACCCGTCTTCGCAGCTTGGTATCAAACTCCATTCCACTCGTTTATAATTTTAAGATGAACCAAACAACTTTACATGAGAATGGATTTTCAACCCCATACCTCTATGTATATATATTCCAATCCAGCGTACGAACAAAGCAGAGAGAGAAAACAAAAAAAAACCCAAAAAATCTTTAATCTGATCCACCACATCCAGCCGCCTCCTCTCGACACCCTTGCTCCTCTATCCAACGGCCGACCGCCGGAGATGAGGCGGGCTTTTTGCTCATCTCCGGCGGAACAATTCACTGTTTTTGTTTAGATACCCCGTCTCCGATCATGGTGGCCGACATTTGTGAAGTGCGACTCCGCTATTGTCTCACCTGGAGAGCCTCTATTTTCAATCGGATTGTCTTATCACTGTTTGATTACTGGGTTGTCGTTAGTTTCAGCCTTTAATTGAAGCTGCTCCTGCTCTAGCTTTGCTTTTTTAATCAGTTTGTCTGTTCCGGTGACCGTTGTCGTGGGATTTTCGGGTCCTTTTGAAACCGGGAACAGTGTTCCCCTTCCCCTAGCCCCTTCCCCCATTGTTTCCTGGTTTCAATTAGTTCTCTGTTGAGGCGTTGTAGAGATGAAAATGGTAAGTCGACTCTCGTACTAACTGGTATCGTTGTTTTTGGTCTGACATAGTGTTCCCCTACCCCTCGCCCCTTCCCCCACTTGTTAGTCCAGGGAGAACATGCTTTTTCGTAATCCCTTGCCTTATTATTATTTTCATCTCTTTTTGTTGTCTTTTGTTTCTCTTGTCGTGGTCAGACTAGACATCTCTGGTTTTAGGCTAGCTGTTGCTATTAGGTCCGAGGAGTCACTAGCTTCGTGTGGGTTAATTATTACAGTTGTCTTGTTAATCCTACTGGTTGTTTGATGGGTTTATTTCCCACTGAGATTAGGGTGCAATATGTACCATTCCTTATGTATGTGGTGAGTCCTTGATCGCTTGGGTTTTAATTGGGGTGAATTGTTGGATCGTGTCGATATGAGCCTGGTTGTGGAGTTGGTTGGTTTGCTGTGGTGGTTTTCTTCTTCATGAAAGGACTTTGTTGGAATGTTAGAGGATTAAATAACCCTCTTGCTTCTACTATTGCGAAGACTAAAGCTCTTCTTTCCAGTTCTTACTATGATTTTCTGTTCTTATCTGAAACAAAATGTAATGTAGACTTAGTTGAGTCTATCTTTCGTTCTTTGGGATTTTCTAGAAGCTTTGGTGTTGATGCTCGTGAAACTAAAGGAGGCCTCTGGTTTGGTTTTAGGTCCGATGCTAATTTTGAGTGTATTTTTGCCTGTCAAAATTTCATTATCGTCAAAGTCATACAATGCAAAGATAGTTTTTGGTACTTGTGCCTTATCTATGGTGAACCAGTCACTCATAAACGAGAAGTTGTTTGGAATTCTCTTAGTCATTGGATTCGCTCTTTTGAAAACCCTTTTCTTCTTTTGGGGGATTTTAACCAAGTGGATTACCAAGAAGACAAATGGGGAGGCAGTAAAGGACGGATCACTGGTGCTTCACTATTTCATAAATGGAAGGCTGAACATTTTTTGATGGACATTCCATATAAGGGGCCAAGATTTACATGGTGTAATATGAGGGAAGATAATAGTGTAGTATTGGAACGGCTTGATAAAGGTTACGGATCGTGGGATTGGAATGACATTTTTTCGAATTCGGGTATTACTCACCTCCCCATTCAAGTTTCGGACCATGCGCCTATTATTTTTGAAACGACTTACTTATTTGTAATGGCAAAAGACCTTATAGAATGGAGGCTTGGAACCTGGATTATGATGAATGTATTTGCTTAGTTCGTGATGAATGGCCTAGTCCTGTCTCAGGCTCTGTTTCTGTCCGGATGATTCGTAAATTATCTAGAGCCAGAAACTGTATGCGTCTCTGGTCTATATCTAAGAGAAAAGAATGGAATAAGAAATGGAGTGACTTTGATGACACTTTGGTAAAAGGTTTGCATGAAATTGAGACTATGGGAGCGACTAGAGCTTTCACTACTGCCTATGCTAGTCAAGTGGAGTATGCTAAGGTTTCGGCTAAATATTGGAAACAACGTGCCAAGATTAAATGGAACTCTGAGGGTGATACTTGCTCCAAATACTTCTTTAATTGGGTTAAGGGTAGGGCGAGCAGGAATTATATTGCTGGGATTAAAATGGATAATGGGGAGTGGAACTTCGACTGTGAGGTTACTAAGAGATTATTCGTACAATTCTATTCTGGTCTTTTTAAGGAAGGAGCGAATGCGATCTCTTTTGATGAGTACTTCCCTTCAGTCAAAAGCTTGTTTAATGTCAATAAAAGGTTCCTTTCTCCGGATGACAGAGATGCTCGTGGTATCCGTTTCTCTTCTAAGGAGGTTCGTACAGTAGTGTTTCAACTGGGTCCGCTTAAATCTCCGGGACCTGATGGTATTCCTGCTATTTTCTTCCATAAATGTTGGCACTTTATTAAACATGATGTTATTAGGACCGTCCTAGCTATTCTTAATGGTAATAGTTCACCAGAATTCCTGAATAAGACTTTCCTAGTGCTTATTCCTAAAACTAGTGCCCCTGAAACAGTTGATAACTTCCGTCCTATCAGTCTGTGTAATGTCATAATGAAAATTATTACAAGGTGTATCACAAATAGATTGAAGAAGATCATGGGGAAATTAGTGGGTGAATTCCAAAATGCTTTTGTTCCCGGGAGGAATATTAGTGATAATATATTGATTACTAATGAAATTTTACAAAAGATCACTTCATCTAAAAATGGTATGATGGGTAGGATGGCTTTTAAAGCGGATATGAGCAAAGCTTATGACCGCTTGGATTGGAACTTTATCAGAAGTACGCTCGTTTTGATGGGATTCCCCTGTAAGTTCATTCAATTGATTATGAGGTGTATTACGACGGTGTCGTATGAAATCTTAGTTAATGGAGTTCCTTCAAGGCGTATCCACCCGACTTGTGGTCTTCGTCAGGGCGATCCTCTTTCTCCTTATATCTTTGTATCGTGTACTGAGATTCTGTTCTTAAACATTCTTAGTATGGAGAAGGATGGGCTTATCCGCGGAATAAAGATTAGCAGAAACAGTATACCTATCTCTCATATGCTTTTCGCAGATGACTCTATGTTTTTTATTGAAGGTAATCCTAAAAGTTGCGTTAATTTGAACAAAGTTATTAAGGATTACTGTCAAGCCTCGGGTCAAGTTATTAATGATAACAAATCTTCGATGACTTTAAGTTCGGGTTCCAGCCTTTCCTTTGCTCGAAAATGTTTGAAGACCTTTAATATATCTTGTGGCACTAATATGGGTTTCTACTTGGGTATTCCTACTGATGTGGGACTCTCAGGTCGCAGTAAAACTAAACGGGAAATTTTTGAGTTTATAATTGACAAGGTTAGGAAGCGGTTATCTTCATGGAATTGTATTCTTCTTTCATCGGCTGGTAGATTGGCTTTGATTTCTTCTGTCTTGTCCTCCCTCTCTGTTTACTTTCTATCGGTATTTAAAATACCGGTAAGTGTGACTAAAAGATTAGATTCTATCTTGTCACATTTTTGGTGGGCGGGTCACAAGAAATCTTCTTCTATTAGTTGGTGTAGTAGGCTTTTCCTAAGTCAACCTAAAGGAAATGGTGGTCTGGGTATTAGGCGTATGAAGGAGTTTAATCAAGCACTTCTAGCAAAGATTGGATGGAGACTCATCACCCACCCAAACTCTATTCTTAATAAGTCTATTGGTGCTAAATATGGGTTAAAATGGCAGGATGGTGATCTGCTTTTTAATGATGGCAAGTGTAGTTCTTCATGGGGATGGAAAGGTATAGTCTGGGGCCTTCAACTAATTAAACCTCGTATAGCTTGGAACATCTCTCCATCTTCGGATCTTCGTGTCTGGAATACTAAATGGGTTAATGGAACTGTGCCAAAACCTAAATGTTTAGAACTTCTTTCTGGTTCTCCTAATTTGAGCAATTTGAAAATCAAAAATCTTATTTATAACAACAATTGCTGGAACCATGGGCTCGTGACTATGTTTTTTGATCAAAGTTGTGTGAAGGACATTCTTGCTATTCCGATTAGGTGCTCTGAAGGTAGCGACAACTTTTTCTGGTCGGCTTCGTCGACTGGGAATTACTCGGTCAAGATTGGCTATCAGATTGCACTACAAAATTTTTGGAATACCTCGGCTACCCCTAAGGACCGCTCAAGAGTTCCAATTGCTTATATGGGTGTTTTTCAAAAAATTCTATGGAACCTACCAGGCCCAAGAAGTTGGATCATTCTTATTTGGAAACTTCTCACTGAAACTTTGCCCACTGGAGAAGGCTTCTTAAAAAGGGGTTTTGATGGATCCTTTACTTGCTTGCAATGTGATTCATAGCAAACGGAAACGCCTATCCACCTTTTCCGTGATTGTTCTTTTGCTAACAGACTTTGGGCCGGAAGCCTTCTGGGGATTAGGGCTCAGTCAGGGGATAACTTGACCTTGCAGTCTTGGGTGTGCAATTGGCTTTCTGTTCTTTTGAAGGTTAATAATAAACATGAGGCGTGTACTATCTTACTTTACCAAGAGTCGTTTAACCTGGCTCTCTGGCTTTCTATTCTTGTGTACTATCTGGACTATTTGGGTAGTAAGGTGCAGAAAGGTATTTGATAATACCGAGTGTTCTCCAATTGGTGCTATCTTACTTTACCAAGAGTCGTTTAACCTGGCTCTTTCTGCTGAAGATAAGAAATCGGGGTCTATTGATTTCCAAACTCGTTTGGAGGAAGACATGTCTAACCTTAGGAATGGAGTCTCCTACCCGTTGATTCAGAGTTCTCTGAGTTGCTCTCGGCCTGATATTAATGTAGATGCTGCGTGGTCTAAGGTTCTTGCTGCTGGGTTTGGTGGGTGTATCATGTTTGGTAATAATGTTGTATCGGAATTTTGTATCAAAGGACGTGCTGAGAATGCCGAGTAAGCAGAAGCATTGGCAATTAGGGAGGCATTGAAGTGGGCGTTGTCTCATAACATCCTTCATATTAATGTTTTCTCTGATTGTCTGCAGGTTCTTGCCCAGGTCCTGAAGCTTTCCCAACTTAAGCACTGGACTAGGAATACGATTGATGACATCATTGATCTTGCGGCTAACTTTCATTGTATTTCTTTTGCCTTCGTTCCTAGAATTTGTAATAAAGCCGCTCATAGACTAGCTAAGCGTGCTATTAAATTGTAAAACTCGTTAATCCGATTGTCAAAAAAAAAAAAAAAAAAAAATTCCAATCCATTCCATTTAGACTTGTCAAAATACGACCCGACTCGAAAACCCGACCCACCTGACCCGGTTTTTAGGGTCAAAGAACCATAAATCTTGACCTGCTACAAGAAATGACCCAACCCCGAAATAAACCGTTCATTTTAGGGTCAAACCCGACCCGACCCGTTCGACCCAAAATGACCTGTTATTTTAATATTTTAAATTTAAAAATTAAATTAAAATCTAATTTATATTACTTTTATATCTTAGTTTTAATAAATGTTTAATATAAGTACGATAAATAACCAATATAATCATATTAATAATATCAAGTACGATTTAATTTTAAAAAGTACGTTTATTCGGTTGAAAATGATGAAATAGAAGATGTTATAAACTTTGTTTTGACCCATATTCTAACCCTAACCCGGCCCGTATTTGACCCGACCCGACCCGACCCATAACCCGACCTTTCCGACCCATTTAACCGGTCTAATTCCATTCGAAGCTCTTAAACTAAAGGACCCCTACGAATATATAATAGCAGTGGTATGGCAGTAGTTAAAAAGGAATCGGAAAATTTCCACGATACCCTCGTACTTTGACAATTTGTCCGAAATGCCCAAAATTTTGGCCCAAAAACTTTAAGTGGCCATAACTCGTGTTTTCAAACTCGGAATATCACGATTTATTTTTTCAAATCCCTCATATTTCCGAGAACTAAGATTTGAAAAAAAAAACAATTGGCGAGTTCGGAATTCGTGACCAAGAGATATGGCCACTCAAAGTTTGTTCGGTGAAAAAAACTTTGACATATAAAAACTCCTAGCCACGGGATCCAAATACGACCAATTTTTTTTTCAAACTGTAGCTCTCGGAAAGATGAACGATTTGAAAAAAAATCGTCATTTTACGAGTTTTCAAACACGAGTTATGACCACTTTAAGGTTTTCGGTTGAAAATTTTGGGTATTTCTGACAAAATGTCAAAGTTCAGGGGTACCGTGAGAATAGAGGTGGCCATTTCCGGGTTAAGGCCGGACACGGGCCGGGCCAAGAAGAATAACTTAACCCAACGCGTTAAAGTAGATTAAGGCCCGCCCGATTAAACGGGCCTAAATGTGTGCCTGTACCCGCCCTTTACATGCGGGCCGGGTAACCCGCGGGCTAGCGGGCTTCTATTTTTTTCCTTTTAAAATTTACACTAATTTTTTTTAGTAATTTAAGAATAATAATTAACATAATTAATTATAATTTATCAAACAATTGTCTTGATTTACATTATTATTGTTTGAATATTTATTTAAGTTAGACGCTTGATTAATTAAAATATATAAGTATTTTTATTATATTTTATAGTTTACGCATTATGTTTTACAAATTACTACTAATTTCGTATTCCATATCCCTATAAAGTTATAACAATTTTCATGAAAAATGTCATTTTTACCAATGAAAAGTAAAGAATTTAAATAGTAAACGGGTCTAACGGACCGGCCCGCGGGCTTTTCTTATTATCCATACCCGCCCTTTTAGCTTGACGGACCGGGCTTATCCCGCCCTCTTATTTTTTTGGGTAAAAATTAGTTGTCCAAGCTCATTAAAAAAGTGAGCCGTATGAGCTGGGCCTAATAGACGGAACAACCCATAAACAGTTCTACGTGACAATTTTCCGAAAAGGAATCTATGTCACGGGATTCCTAGTGTAAATACCAGCAGCCCAACATCTTATTTGTCTCGTTATGTTATTCAATGCATCGCCTTTTAAACATCGAAGTATGTATGTCTATGTGATAAGTAACATGGGGTTAGACTAAGTTTATCCACAGACCCATGTTCAGACTTCTGACCCTGCCACCTCAGCTTTCCACTAATTTTTTATTCTCAGACTCAGACTCATAGACTCTCAGACTCACTCAAAAATATTACTTTATCCTCAGACTCATTTCAGACTTTGTCACCTCAACTTTCCACTTACTTATTTTACTTCATTTATTTCATTCATTCAATATTTACATTCATTTTATGATGCCATATTTTCCACTTAACTTAAATAAATCAAATATTAAATAAATCTTGAGATATTTTTTTTTTTAATACCGGCATATATATTGATAAAAGAAATTGCATTTCAAACTAAATTCGAAGACACTAAGGAAAATTACATAAAACATAAAATAAAACGAAAAAAAATAGAGATAAACGATATAAATAATTAAATATAATATGATAATTAGATTTTCCTACATTTCAATTGGTCAAGTAGATTTTTATCTTATCTATGATTATAAAAAAAATTCATAATCTACTATCTATTTATTCTAGAGTATCCGTATTGCGTAAGACGCATGCTATCCGTCTTGCGTAAGACGGATACTATCCGTCGAAAGATTAAGATGTGTTAAATACTATCAAGTGGCGGTAATAAAGACAAAACTTTTTGTATTTTATAGGCAACAAGTAGGGTGATTTAATATGTATTTGACCCGTCTTAAGCTTAAGACGGATAGTAACCGTCTGAAATACGTAAAATCTACTATATACTCCCTACAATTTTTCATCTTCTTCCCTCTTTCCATATTGGGCCAATTGTGGTGATGTTCCCTCTTTCCTTATTTGTGACTAGTTGTGTGGTCTAAATTTAATTGAATGTGGGGTAGTGTGTTTTGTGTGCTCCAAATTGATTTCCTTAATCCTTGTGTCCAAAAGAAAGGGGAAGAACATGATAAATTGGAGGGAGTATATATTAATAAAATAAGACTCATTTACTATTTACAAGTCTCAACATGGGTCTGGGAAATCAAAGACCCATGCTGAGACTCTACCCTCATACCCACTACTTCATCCCTTCATACTTGCAAAAGCCTGCAAGTCTGAAGCTCAGACTCATGCTCAGACCTCCCCTCATACCCGTATAAACACAGCCTTATATCAAACATGTGCCAACATTTCACTATTTGTCCTTTATGTTCTCAATGTCATGTAAACATTACTGAGATAATTTATTTTATAATCTTGTGACTACTTTTTGTCCATTCCCATCTCCCAATGATTCCTCATATTCAGCAGGAATTGCAACTATTTCTACATTTTACCTATTGTTGTCAGCGGCAGACCTAGGAGCCCAACAATGGAGGATGAGTCTAGGGTTTAGTATAAGTCGTCAAGGTGACGGCTACGGTACGACGGCTGTCATTAGGGTTTGGTAATACTTAGGGTTTATTGTAAGGTATTATAAATACCGATCATTCTATGTTATCAATAACACAACTCATTATGCATTATTTCCTTCATAAACTCATAATAATTTTCATAGTCGGACTTGTGACATTTGTTTACGCGCGAAACAGACTCGCGAACATTTTTCTTTGAGTACCAGTCATGCTACATCGTCTTTTGATCTTATACATTGCGATCTTTGGGGCCCATATTCTGAAAATGCCTCATGTGGATCCCGTTATTTTTTAACCACTGTTGATGATTTTTCGCGGTCTACTTGGGTTTATTTACTACGTCGTAAAAGTGACACGAAACAAAAACTGCTACAATTTTTTTGCTATGATCGAGCGTCAGTTTGATAAGAAAATCAAAATTTTACGCACTGATAATGGGACGGAATTTCGCCCCCTTATACCTTTTTTTAATGATAACGGCATATTTTTTCAAACCTCTAACGTTGATACCCCTCAACAAAACGGACGGGTTGAACGTAAGCATCGTCATATTCTAAATGTTGCCCGCGCTCTTTTTTTTCAAGCTTCCTTACCTTTATATTTTTGGGGCGAATGTGTTTTAAGTGCGGTCCATCTCATTAATCGCACTCCGACACCTCTCCTAAATGGTCAAACACCTTACGAATGTCTTTTTCAAAGATCTCCTGATTTTTCAAATATCCGTGTGTTTGGTTGTTTAGCATATGCCAAAACTTTAAATCGATCCCATGACAAATTTGCGTCGCGTAGTCGAAAATGTGTTTTCATTGGCTACCCATTTGAAAAAAAGGGTTGGCGCCTATACGATTTAAACTCCGTCACATATTTTGAGTCCCGCGACGTCATTTTTATCGAAAATGAATTTCCTTTTATAAAGCCTTCACCTCAATGATTTAAATGACTCGACATCCCCGTCACTTGATAATTTATCCTCGCTCGACTCCACCTTCATTGTCTCCAAATCGACAGACCCACTACCTCCTCCCGATCACCCTCAGCCACCACCCACTCCCACCTCGTCTTCTGCCTCACCACAAGCCTCCCTCTTACCCACACCGCATACTATCCCCACGGCCTCCCCACCTCCCGATTCGCCACCCCAAACACCGAACTCACCTCGGCAGCCTAACCCCTCTGACTCGACCAATATGGGCAGGGGGCATCACATCAAAATACCCAATTCAAACCTCGACGGTTACGTCCTCTCTCACCGCCCCTCGTTGCATTCACTCCTTGCCTCATCATCGTCTTCAGGTACCGCTTTTCCTATCTCACATTATCTCACTTATGATAAATTTTCTCCTAAGCACAAAGTTTTCTTGTCGGCCGTGACTAAACATCACGAGCCTAGTTTTTTTAAAGACGTCGTGCAGGTCCCAGAATGGCGCAAAGCTATGCAATCGGAAATTGAGGCTCTTGAAAAGAATCACACCTGGACCCTCGAAACCCTTCCTCCAAATAAAAAGGCAATTGGTTCCAAATGGGTTTACAAAGTTAAATACAATGCGGATGGTTCTATCGAAAGATACAAAGCCCGTTTGGTTGTCATGGGTAACCGTCAAATAGAAGGTGTGGACTACAACGAGACCTTCGCTCCTACTATCAAA
Source organism: Heliosperma pusillum (assembly GCA_022085475.1). Taxonomy (NCBI): domain Eukaryota; kingdom Viridiplantae; phylum Streptophyta; class Magnoliopsida; order Caryophyllales; family Caryophyllaceae; genus Heliosperma; species Heliosperma pusillum. Next base: position 37,869 of record JAIUZE010046428.1, read on the forward strand.
CTTGTCACCGTCCGCACATTACTTGCGATCGCCGCAGCCAAACAATGGGTCCTTCACCAAATGGATGTCCATATCATAATGCATTTCTACATGGTGACCTTCATGAAGAAGTTTACATGAAACCGCCACCAGGTTTTCCTCCCTCCGCACATGGCAAAGTTTGTCGTCTACGAAAGTCTCTTTATGGACTTCGTCAAGCACCCCGCTGTTGGTATGCCAAACTTGCTTCCGCACTCATCAAATATGGTTTTAACCAATGCCCATATGATCACTCTTTGTTCTCCATTTCTCGTCCCAACACCGAGGTACACATTCTCGTCTATGTTGATGATCTAGTAATTTGTGGCGATAATCAAGAGTTTATTGATCGATTCAAGGCATACTTAAGTCAATGCTTCCACATGAAAGATTTAGGACTACTTAAATATTTCCTTGGTCTCGAAATTGCTCGCAACAGTTCCGGAATTTTTGTATCTCAACGCAAATATGCACTCGATATCCTACAAGAAACCGGTCTCCTTGGTACCAAGCCTATCCCCGTACCCATGGAGCCCAATCACCGCCTTGCTCTCTCCAAAGCCGACCCCATGACGGACCCTCAACCATACCGCCGTCTCATAGGGAGGCTCGTGTATCTTACTATCACCCGCCCAGAATTAACTTACTCAGTCCATATCTTGGCACAATTTATGAATGCTCCCACAACTGATCATTGGTCCGCAGCCCTCAATGTGGTCCGCTATCTCAAAAACTCGCCAGGGCAAGGCATTCTACTTCGAGCCGACAGCAAACTCGAACTTAATGCCTATTGCGATGCTGACTATGCCACTTGCCCAACGAGCCGCCGCTCCCTCTCCGCTTACCTTGTGTTCCTTGGTTCTTCTCCCATTTCCTGGAAGACCAAGAAACAACCTACCGTCTCCAAGTCTTCTGCCGAATCTGAATACAGAGCCATGGCCGTTACAATATGTGAGCTCAAATGGTTAAAAGGCCTCCTCCAGTTTCTCGGCATTTCCCACAAACACCCTATCAAGCTTCAATGTGACAACAAGTCCGCTCTCCATATTGCTCGTAATCCCGTTTTTCACGAAAGAACTAAGCATATTGAAGTCGATTGTCATTTAATTCGTTATGAGATACAACGCGGTATCATTGCTCCAAGCTACATCCATACTAAAGCGCAACTCGCGGATATCCTCACAAAAGGCCTTGGACGACTCGCCTTCAACGACCTTCTCTCCAAGTTGGGTGTCTCCACTATTCACACTCCAACTTGCGGGGGGTATTACCAAACCCATAAAGGGCTGTTGGCCAAAGAGCCGTTGCTCTTCCAACGACACTCCTCCCTTTGTTCTCTTTGTCTTTATTCCCTTCCTAATTTAGTCCATTAGAAGAATACTTGTGTATATTTGCCTTAGTTAGTTTTATCCCTTTCATATATATATAAGGTGTAAACATAGGTTGTAAAATCAATTCAATTACATTATGTTAATATAATATTTTCTATCATTCCCTCAAATATCATGATATCAGAGCCTCTCGGTTCTTGAGGCCTAAAGCACGATATTCCGCTGCCTGCCGGTGGGCATATGAATATACAACGCCCACCGGCGGGATAATTTCGCTATTGATTTCAGTTTAGTCGTAATTTTCATCTTTAAAAAAAAAAAAAAATTGCTGCCGTGATTCTATAGGTAAATCTCGATAACCATGTTTGCTTTGGCATGTGCAATGATCAAAAGATGATGATAATGCTCTTATAAACAAGGCACCGAAATATCTTTGCAACTTGAAAGATCCAATTACACTTGAGTATATTGCTCAATGTTACTCGATTAATCTACAAAGCAGTAGTGGTATTGTGAGATTTTATATAACCCACATTTTTTTATAGCCTACAACCCCCGAGATCTTTTCAATGGAACGAATCTAAAAACAGAAACACTTTTTCTTCTCATTCTGATTCAATTCTTCAACTTCGTTCAAGGCGGTACCTATATTTGACTGGCGAGTTGTTACGCACCCAAATTTGGAGTCCGAAAAACTTAACTTTCTCCAAATCTCGAACTTACGGATAATTTTCCGTTTTACTAAAATTTGTTTAGGTCCGATTAGTGTTCCTAGCAAATTATTTTGATTTTCGACAAGTCCGAAAAGCTTAACGTTCTTGTTCGAAGAAATTTACTAACGAGTTTATACTCGTTCATCTTACCAACCTTGCGAAGATGAAGATGATAATGAAGTCAAAGAAGATGAAGATTGATTTTTTTTTTTCTTATTTTATTGTTTGTGCAAACTCATGGAAATTTTTATCAAAATTACCATGAGTTTGAGGGGGGATGTTAGAGAGTCTAGGGTTTAGTATAAGTCGTCAAGGTGACGGCTACGGTACGACGGCTGTCATTAGGGTTTGATAATACTTAGGGTTTATTGTAAGGTATTATAAATACCGATCATTCTATGTTATCAATAACACAACTTATTATGCATTATTCCCTTCATAAACTTATCAATCACAATTGAAAAAAAGAATGGTCAACTAGTATAACAATATCATTAATGATTCAACTTCATCATCGTCACTATGTAACATCGTACACACGTTAAAAGAAATTACAAATATTAAAGATTTAAAGTCGTCCGACGAGATTTGGGGTCCTAGAAACGCTTCAGTGTATCATAGTCACTAATTTACGCAAAAAAAGCCTTTCTTTTACCGCAAATTCCCATTTAAGACGGACACGATTCGAGTATTCGTATTAAGCTTAAGCCTTTCGTTTACCGCAAAAGTTTTGTATTTATTCTTATCGTGTCATAGTATTTGACATGTCTTAGGCTTAAGACGGATAATACCCGCCTTAAGCAAGACTTACCATTCTTTGAGTATACAACTACACACCTTTTATTTGTCATAATTAAAAATTAAAAAAATAAAAAATAAAAAAGGCGAGAAAATTTTCAAATTAGGATTTGAAGTTTGAGCAACTTACACCAAAATGAGGGTATTGTGGCCTCGTGGGTATTGGGTTATTTCAAGTTTTTGGGTGAAAAATTTTAAGAAAAGAAAGGAAAGAGGAGAACCGTAGAAGAGGAAGAGTCAAGCAGTTAGCAAAAAGATAAATTGAAAGCTATGAGGGTTTGAACTCGCGTTAAGTTGAGGGAGATTATACATTTATCCGCTAGACCACTACCACATTGATTACACTTTAGGCAAATAAATATATCTATCTATCTATATTATTAAAGGAAGTTTTTTTCGAGCGATTACAGAGTCTCGAACTTTAGTATACTACCTCATAATATAATAAATAAAGAAGATAAATATTAAAGTAAAAAATAATTATTTTTATGATAATATAAAGATTGATTTGCTTCTTTTCGAGACACTTATGAGCCATAGAGACTCCAACTCTATCAAACTACCTTCAATAAGATAAAGAAGATAGCATTATTAATTTGATTATGATACATAAAGAATAAAAATAGAGTCTTCAAAGATATAAAAGCTACTTATCATCTGATTAGCTAAAATTTGATGTTTAAAGTCAAGACTTTCTTATATATAGCTTGACCTTTATTCTCTCGATATACATATTTAAAATTTAATTTTTTGGATTTTTGTTTTATATTGTTTGTTTGGAGTATTTTTTTATTTATTTAATTTATTGAAATGAGTAATTTAGCAATCTAATGCACCGTAACTAATAGTCTACATACAATCTGCATGTTTGTTTTTCTTTCTCTTATTAAATTTTTGGTCTCTAATTTTGTACCACATGATTTTGTTTTGTAGATACTATATGTATGCACAACAACAAAACTCATGATTGTACTTGCACGTACACAAAGAACAGTAGACTTGGAAACAAGGGAACTTCAGATCAGTATGACTCCGTGATTATTAGTTAAGAAAAAGGTTATTGTGCAAGTTTCTTATATTTTTGGTGTTATTACTAACAATAATAGTTTTCGGTTTGAGAACTAATCTGTTTTTTTTTTTTTTTTTTTTTTTTGCGGAATTTTTGAGATATAAAGCGTGGAATTATTCAATTTTGTATAAATGATTGTCACGGTTGTTTACTACTTTATATTGCCTAGCTATAACTTTGTAATTGTGAGAGCAAAGGTGTTGTATGTGATTTAAATTCATCCGTGTTTTCAATGGAAAGAGTGTTTATTCTAATTGGAGACCCGGGTAACATTAGCAATTTAGCATTACCCGAAAGTCTTCCAATTTCTCATTCTACTAAGTGTTTTTCTAAAGGGCATAGTTTTCTTTCTCTATTATACTATATATAAGAAAAGTTCATAAGTTTCCCTTGAACAACTAACAACCTTAAATATCTTGACTAATCAATACCCAAATAAACATCTAGAAACTGTATTTGAGTTAATAAATACTTAGATATAGTTTTAATAGATGTTTAAGATCAGTATTCTTATTATAAACCTAATTGGGTAGTATTCTTAATCAAGACCCTTTGCTATCACTATGACTCTATGAGAGAAGTACGTAATAAGTCACCCTTTGCTATTACTATAAGAGAAGTAGTACTTCATATATTCTTATAAACCTCTTATTATGAGTATAAGATCATTAACATCGTCCAATATCGCAGTAAGAGAATAGAAGATGTATTGTTGCCAATTTTGACATATACGGAGTATGGTTGATCATAGATTCTTATTTGTAAATGGTATATTTGTATGGGTTTCATAAAAACTAAAATAAGTTAATTGTTAAAAGGTCAAACTTCAACAGTTTATTACTATAAGTTAATTGTTATAATCACATTAATGTAGACCCGTGCATCACACGGTCAAGAAATCTAGTATATATATATATATATATATATAAAAGAGGCTTTTTTCGAGGCACGTGAGTGATTGCATCTTTATAGGAACTCTTATTATTATTATAATATCATGTAGGAAATCTTTGAATAAAAATATTAAATAAAACTTTTAATATAGTTCTATATTTTATTCCCTAAAATTTCAGCACCTAAACTATTATTACAATTATTATTATTATTATTATTATTATTATTATTATTATTATTATTATTATTATTATTATTATTATTATTATTATTATTATTATTATTATTATTATTATTATTATTATTATTATTATTATTATTATTATTATTATTATATATTATTATTGTTATTATTATTATTATTATTATTATTATTATTATTATTATTATTATTATTATTATTATTATTATTATTATTATTATTATTATTATTATTATTATTATTATTATTATTATTATTATTATTATATTTTTTTTTATTATTATAAGATGCGCGCAGCTTTCATTAAAATAAAATGTAAAGTTTACAAGAAGTTGGTGGGGAGCCGAGAGACAATCTGGGCCCCCACCCCCTTAGCTATAGAAAAACTAAGTCTAGTGAAGATATAAGCGGCCACCCGAGCCCCTGCAACCTGAGATAACGAGAATTTCTGGATCCGCTTGAGCAAGTCAATAGCGTCCGAACCCAACTCCCCAAGTGAAGAAAAAGAGAAGGGTAGGAAACCATATCCAGCAGCCGCGCACAAATCCCTATACTTAGCACACTTGCGCTGAGCAGCATCAACGACAACCCGTCCCGGCACAAAATCGGCCAGCCCAGTCTGCGTCAAGGGGGAAGACCCTGTCAAATCAACACACACATCACGCCCTCTGTCCCAGGAATAAAGCAGCAAATCCGCAGGACGAAGAGATCCGCCGTGTCCGTCAACTAAACCGATATCCACCTCCCTATCCGAAGAAATACCAGACCTATAGCAAATGTCGAATAAGGTGTCACGAACAAGGTTATGCCGATGCTTAACCCCCACAGTGCCAGTACAAGAGACATCGTGGTCCCCATAAATATCATCAGCAGAAACCCGAGAGGAAGCAGGACAAGGCCTAGATACCATGAATAAAGGAACACCCAGACGATATCCCAGCACACTACGGTAAGTCCTCCCGTTCATAGTCTGACCCAACCCAAAGATAGGAACCGCACGCAACCAATCAGAGGAGTGGACACCAAGCTGAGACTTCCACAACGCAAGCTGACGCGGTGTCAAAGAGTAAACAGATTCTGCACTAGCAGCAATCCTCGCAAAATATATATCTGCCAATTTTTTCATAAGTTTTGGGGCAGCGATTTCACTAGGATCACGTAATAAACTAGAACCTGTAGCCTCCGAAAACATCCGCAAGGCATCATCAAAAGTAGGACCAGCATCCACAATACCAGAAGGCCGTAGTAGCTGAGCCTGCAACTCGGCAGACTGCAAACGGGACGCCAGAAAAGCATAGTGCAAAACATCCCCGGCAGCATAAACACCGAGCCCACCAAGATGAAAAGGGAAAGTGGCAAGGCGCCACTGCCAATCCCCAAAACCAGGCCCAGACGCGGTGACAATGCGTTCCAAGCTAGAACGAAGTGCTGCATCAAACCGAAGATGGACAGACTCAAAGACTCTCGGCAAACATGTACGAAGGGTAAAGTAGAGCTTAGATATACCGGTACAAGCTCTAAGCAGAAGCAGCTCACATTGCGGGTCCTCAATCCTAACAACTAAATCCATAAGCGCAATGGTCTTAGTCACTCTCGTCGCCACAAGCTCACTGTCAAAACTAGGGCAAGTACTGACAGGCCCACCCAAAACAGAGACACCACGCAAAGGCCGAGCAATGGAAGGAGGGAAAACACCAGGAAGTCGACTCCGGGGATCCTCAATAGGCCAAAAAACCTCAGTCTTAGCGACATTAAGATGGAGACCAAACTGTGGACCATCAGCCATAATCAAATCCAATACCTTCCCTACCTCCAAAGTATCCCCAACAATGGTGCCATCATCCAAGTACCAAGCTTGCAAACTCAAATCAAAAGAGTCCCGTATCTTGCAGACCAAGGGATGCAAAACCAAAGCGAAAAGCAAGGGTCCCAAAGGATCACCCTGCTGGACTCCCTGACAAGACCACAAACAATGTTCCCCATAATAAAGACGGGCAGGACTAGAGTAGCAGAACTCCACCCAACGGGAAAGAATCGGGTAACGACGACGAACTTCCAGAAGCATGGTTACACAATCAACAAGGTTGAAAGCATTCTGGAAATCAACCAGTAACATAGAAAGCCCCACATCGCCACCACGAGCCTCAATGAACCGATTCAAGGCATGCAAGACAACTTCTCCTCCACCGGACACCCAACCCCAAACTGAAGACCAGCAAAATAAGAACACAAAGAGGGACCAACCAAACAAGCACCTACCTTAGAAACAAGACGTCTCCATACGGTGCCAACAGCAATAGGACGAACACCACCACCAGGTTTAACAAGCGGCGTGAGCGGAGCGCTGACAATGTACTCACCAAGCGCTAGTGGACATCTGCCCTCAAGAAAAAGATTGACCACCCTAGTAATAGAAGCGATAAGATAATCAGAGATAGCCACAGCAGCGCCACTCAAACAGTCCATAAGGTGTTGGGCACGAAACCCATCCCTCCCACAAGAAGTGCCACGCGGGAAACTACGATTCATATCCAAAACCACAGCCGAAGAGGCAACAAGAGAATGATGATCCACAGGCAGAGGAGCCAAGGAAGGAGATGGGGCGACCGGGTGCTTCTCTCGCAAAGCCCCAAGAGTGGCATCAGAATAGGGGGCAACGCTAGAGGAAGAAAGCACCTTAACAGCAGCAGTATAGTGGCCATCACAAATCTTCCGCCGACATTGGCGGAGGTTAAGCTCACTCAAATTCAGATCCTCCTCCACATGAAACGAGGGAGGAACCTCATCCATACACTCCCGCAAAAGCTGCAAACCACCTCCAGGCACCCCCCAAGCGAGAATAGCCCTGGTAATACTCTCCTCCTGACGCTGTCGTCTAATAGCAGTCCTACACTCAAGATTACTTCTAGGAGCGAAGGTCTTAAGCAGACAAAGAGGCAACACAAGCAAACAAATCCAACAGAAGAGGTCACCAGGAGAGTCAGCCACATCATCCAAGACCCCCTTTAAAACCCGAGCAAACCCAAGACGACACTTAGGAGGAATAGATTTCACGGTGCGAAGGCCCAAAGAAAATAAACGATCAAGTGAAGACACGGACCACTGAACAGGCTCAAACCCATCATCAGACGAAAGAACCGAGTGAGACGGCGATGGAGGTCTAGGGATACCGTGGATAATAAAGCTAACGATGCCATCACCACAATCTGGAAGCGCAACAAAATCACCCCGACCATGCCGACACCTAGAGCGAAAGGTATGGTTTTTAAAGCACTCCCCACACAACCAAAGCCCCATTCGCTTCAAAGTAATCTTGGCATTAGAGAAAACCGTCAGACTATCAGAAAAAGTGTGACGCGTCAAACCCATAGCACCATCAAGACACTGTCGATCCTGAAAATGCTTTTGCCAGGCGGCCTTAGTAAGGCTCTTACCGCGACCATCCGGACACTCATGAATACTCGAAAAAGGACAATGAAAACGTACTAAAACGGGCATAATGAAAATACACGTACAAGAAAAGTAAAGAAACAAAAAACCCACCAAGCCCACTATGGCCCATGCATAAGAAAGTCCACGACCAACCAAAACGCTAAAAAAAGAAAACTAAAACAAACCAGAACACCATGCCACGTCCAACGGCGCAAACCACCAAGCAAGGAGGCGCACAAGCACCGAGGGCAGCCACCACGCAAACCACGCGCACCACCAGCCAACCATCACACGACAGTGGTCCCCACCACCACAAGCGTTATAGAAGTCTATGTCGCTGGCCGAACTTGCCGCAACAGCCACCACCACAGCAACACCGATCACCAACACGACCACCACAGGGCTGGTGGGCAACCTGATGATCGATGTAATAGACGACGACGACACAGCAGCAGAGACAACGACAAGCAGACCCTAATCCCCCGTATACGCGAGCAACACAAGCCACCACTCCAGGGGGCGAAGCAGCCCCAGACGGAGGCTGTCAAAGGCGGCTGCGCAACACTAGGCCACACTAGGCGAAGGGGACCACAAGGCTGGTGAGCAACCTGATGATCGACGCAATGGTGTCGACGACGACGAAACAGGCAGAAGCCCTAATCCTCCGCTCACGCGAACCACAAGCCACCACACAAGCCACCACAAGTCACCTCCGTTTACGTGAACAAGGTGTAGACGACCGAAGGCGGAAGGCAGCAAGGGGCACACACTCCTCTCTCTCCGTCAATCGCACTCTCTCTCCTCTCTCTAACGCTCTCTTTTTCAAAAATTATTATTATTATTATTATTATTATTGCATTCTACTTCTTGCCAAATACAATCTTTAGTATTATTAATTAAATATACTACATCCTACTACTTGCCAAACTCAAAATAGAATTAAAAAATTGGTATACAGAATATAATAAAATCTATAATGTAGGAAATCTTTAAATAAAAATATTAAATAAAACTATTAATATAGTTTCATATTTTATGCCCTAAATTTTCGGCACCTAATTATTATTACATCCTACTACTTGCCAAATACAATCTTTAGTATTATTAATTAAATATACTACATCCTAATACTTGCCAAACCCAAACTTTAATTAAAAAATTGGTATAAAGACTATAATAAAAAATATTGCTGAAATTTTGGCAAACTAACGTAGGGTAATTATTTTTAGCATTAAATATATCACATCCTAAGTAGCATACAATTAAATGCATTCTTCTATATATACACCTTCATTACATGCCCTTCAATCATATTTTATCATTAGCAAAAGTCGCATTAGTACTTTATGTAAATCTACGTATGCATATGTCCTTTAGTTTTGTTTGAATGTGTTATTGATTCATGTTAATCTACTTATGCATGCCCTTTATCTCATGTTAATCTACTTATTCATTCATGTGCTCTTTATTTCTATTTTGTCGTGCTCTTAATTCAGACTAATAATCAATGGATTCTTGCCCTCATGCAGATTAACAATCAATGACTGTACAACGAACAACATTATATACATGTGCACCCCACCTACAGGTTTGGAATTGATGATTGTGGAGTTTAATTACTTTTTATCTACAAATTAGAAGTTTATATAGTATATATGTAGTTGTAACTGGCAAGTGTATTTAATTTAGGTTTTTGTGGTTTCTTTTTGAACATCTCCCTCCTATTCAATTGTTATTTATTTTCGTCTTGGGTGTATTATTAAATTGTTATTTATTTTTATGTTTGCTAAGGTTTACATAAGTGGGCAAGTGAACACGGTCTTTCTCTTCTTCTCCTCACTTCCTTAGTATTTGCGCCAAAACAATGTATAACAAATTATCGGAACGAAGGAAGTATCATTTATAAAGATTCATATATATGACGTAATAATCACGAAGTTTTTTAACTACTTTATTTAAATCAAAGTACCAACACCTAGGCGAGTGTAAGTTACAATGTACTCCAAAATATACAAGTTGGCTCGGTAAAGTTGTGGAAATCTAAATCAAAGGGACAAAGGTGCAATGTAGATAAATATCAAATTACTAATTTAATGTGAGATGAAATTAGACATGGAAATTATAAAAGTATTTAATAAATAGTAGTATGTCTTATCTTTTATAAAAAAAATTAATATGTTAACATGGATATCATAATCATATTTTGTCTCATTACAAGAATCCATCTTTGATGAGATTATTTTTAAAGATAACTTATATGTTATGTTGGGTCCCAAAGAAAGTAAAAATATTTTAAAAAACAGTCTCTCAAAAATGTCTATGAGATACTTTTTACACGATGAGGGTGAATATTAATTTAATTAATCAAGTTTTTTAAACTATCTTAAATCAATTGTGATTATATAATTAATCAAATTTAATTAAAAAAATAGAGTTATAACAATGTTAAGTTACCATATGCTTTGATGTATCTTTCAATATAGATATACTTCTATCATTGAAAAATATTTAAAAACTACCTTAAATAAATTGGTTTTATATAATAATCAAATTTAAATAATAAAATAGTTATAACAATGTTAAGTTACTGCATGCTTTTATGTATCTTTCAAAATAGACTTCTATCATTGAAAAATATTTCCCAATGACAAACAATCATATAAAAATACGTACGTTGTAGATGCATGTTATGTGATTCTCCATTGTGATTTTTTTTGATATTGTTTGTTACGAGTTTATATATTATTGTGATTTCTTGTGAATGCAAATTAGAATTGTATGTTGATTATTCTATATTATTGTTATTGCTTGTTTCAAATTTTACACTCACACTACGTAACAAAAGCCTGCTAATTTTTTTTTACTAATGACAAGATTCATTTGTTATTTTTACTGATAACTATAATTATTTTCATTTACTAGGAAGTATTCAATTTGCTCAAGTTAAATCTAGTCTACTCTTCACGTGTTGGTTTTTGCCGATACATCTATATTGTGTTACTAACGGGAAATATAAAGGCGGAAGAAAATTATAGGGTTGTTATAATTAAAAATCCTACCCCTACTAAGCTAAAATACGAGTCTGAAATAAATAATATAATCCTTGAGGTATGAAAGGAACAAAAGATGAATCAGTGGGTAAGCTAATGGGTCTTAATTATATTGTTGAGCTATTTAACTTATGTAGAATTATCTAACTGACCAACTTAGTTCTTAACAGCCATGCAATAATATTTTTTTTTCATTTAATCAATGATCATGATTCATGAATAATGTTGAAAATATGATCAACAATATACTTTATTTTATCTATCCAACTTTATCTTTTACGTAAATATATTATTGATACATAACTTTTTTTTGTATCGACAGTGTTATGAGTGAGCCCAAACACACATGTTAAAAAATAAATTTGTTATTGATATTAAAGTCATTTTATTATCTTCTAGATACAAATAAGAATAGAATATTTATTAATATAGTAATTCGAATTATTCTACAAAGCTTAATTTTTACTTCCCTAGATCATTTATCAATCAAAACAAATTTAAACCTATTAAAAGATTTGAACGGAAGGGTATTGTTAATATTTTTCGGGCCATAATACGCATCAAGCAGATTTTGAGTCATTGCAAATTTGGTAAAATATGGTTAAAATAGAAGTTAAATCAATTGATCAATAATGTTATCTTAAATTTTATATTTTATCATAGTGATCTCAAGGCAAATTGAGTGAGAAGGTTAAACGGGAGTGAAAGTAGGCTGGTTAATTTTATTATTTACATAAAAGTCGAATTAAAAACAAATTTAACGTGTGTGATAAAATTTGATTCTTTTATTGTTTGATTACTTTATTAAGATATAAAATAACTAATCAAATGAAAATTTAATTCATGTAAGTATTATATTGTTAAAAGTAATTTCAACGTACTAAAGAGTTAATCCGTAAAAATTTTGAAAATCAAACTTCAAAAATGTATTTTTATAAGTTAATTGTTATAGAAAACCTAATAACATGACATTAATGTAGACCCGTGCATCGCACGGGCATGAAATCTAGTAAATAATATAGATACGTTACGAACTATTAATTAAAAAAAAAAAATCTAGAAACCCAGGGTGCGCACGTGCGGTGCTGTGCGCACCTCTGGATCCGCCACTGATTGTTGTTCTCTTCTCATTTTAAATTTTATCCAATAATTACTGTTTCCTTTTTAAAGTGGTGGCATTTCACCCGTCTTAAGCTGAAGACAAAAAGTATCCGTCTGAAATGAGAATTTCCAAAATTCAATCCATTTTCATGATGGGTGAAAGCTTTTTTTAAACTAGCGTTAGATACTGGATTTTAACTCTATCCAAGCAAGCTCAATGTTTTTTGTTTAGGGATTTACAATTTTAATAAATTACAAGTTAATGGCTAAACAATTAAAATTGTCCATATAGAATAGCTTGACTTAAGCAAATAGCTACATACATTATACTATAGCTTGACATGTCAAATAGATATTTCTAGCATGACATGTCACATAGATATTTCTAGCAACATTGCTCTTAAGCTACATATATACTCTCAATGGTAAACTACATACATGTTGTAGCTTGAAGAGACCCATTTTACATTATACAACCAATAAAAAACTAATCACTTGAAATCAAGCTAGTACTTTCTTGTCATATTCATTTGTTTGCTTTTTTTTTTTATATTCTTTATGAGAGATATTAATTTTAATCGAAGAAAAACAAATGAATGAGACAGATGGAGTAGCTTGGTAGAGATACTGTAGCTTTCAAGCGGGTCATAGTTTTTTTGTCTCCAACAATGAGCAACCCGCTCGAAATATTTAAGAAATTGCAAGCATACTTTTTTAAATAAATATTTTTAAGAGGCTCTTAAACTAGTAGCTTAAATAGACCCACAAAAAAAAACTAATAGAAATTTAGCTGTTTAGTTTCCATTAATCAAGTTAGTATAAAAGTAACCTAAACCATTGGAGCAATTTGGTGGCTCAAAACTGTTATAGCTTAATATATGAGGTCGCAAAATTAAGATAGTAGCAATTAACTAACCATTGGACTTGCTCTTAATTTCTTATACCATATTATATTACTGCTACGCATTCATGGATCGAACCAAACAACTACAAGCTAATTAAGTAAGGTATAAGTTCTAAGTTCAAACTTGTATGATATCACACTACATTCCACTCTACTTCAATATTTTGAATCAAATGACACCTACATTTATATAGTAATAAAAGAAGGGGGAGTAACAATGTTATTATTGATTAACTAGTTTTGCTTCCCGTGAAATTCACGTATTCGTTAATGGTTTACGACTTTTGACTTCTTCGGTTTCTTTTGGTCCTACCTATGGTGAAATAAAATATATTAAGTGATTTAAAAATTACATCTGAGATACTACTACGTAAATGTTTTTATGAAATTGACAACTTTATCTTTCGCTTCTGACGATAAAAAGGGAACATTTTACACTAAAACACAAGTACACAACCATAATTCCTTGTCAAATAAGATATAAAACGTCTAATGACACAATTAAAAATAATTCTTAACATTTCTAGCAGATTATTAGAAATTTAAGTAATATAAAGATTTATTATAAAAGTTATAGTTGTATTTTTCTTTAATTTAAGATTTGTTAGCTTCACCTTTGTTATAAACATTGAATCTTGTACATGGTGATCGGTGAGTATGTTACGTCCATGTTTTTTCAAGGTAAACAAACTGCCTCTTTATATTATACATACTCTAGAATTAGATTTAGTTGTTTAATTTGTGTTTGTTGATCACTAAGTCTTTCTTGTGACGGGGCGGCCCGTCGCAAGCTTGCGACGGGTCAAATCCCCCTTACAAAAAGCAAGTGGCAAGGCAAGTGGGTGACAAAGGGTCACCCCGTTACAAATGAGAATTTGTGTTTGTTGATAGCTATCCATAGTCATGGTTTATTGTCAAATGGCTCATTCCTAAACAATGCACGAAGAATGTCGTTCAAATGAATACATTCCACTTTAGAGACTTATAGAAACTCTTGTTAGCCTTAGAAACTCTTAGTTAATATTAAAGGTTGACATATATCTCATATGAATTTAATCAATGTGCATCCTCAACCAACTTAAGCTAGTGCTAGCCAAGCCAATTTTAGCCAATTAGTTCTCCCTGCAATAGTGCAACTCTTATGTATTGATATCTCATACTCGCGGAACCCTTGACAAAAATCAATACCAAGAGACATTAGTAAACAGATATATTAGCCAAATCTTTGTAACAAAGTAAAGTATATCTCTGTAACAAATTAAACTACAAATATTACAAAAAGATTTTTTCCATGTGATTTCAAATGAACTCTTCCTCGCCCTTCTAAACTGTGTCCTTATAAATTATATCTGCAAATTTAAACATCTTGCTAAATCCATAAATTTAGATTATACGACAATAAGTAGATAATTAATCTCAATAAAACTTAACTATCACATGATAAATTGTTGGGGGTTGATTAAGATTCTCATATAGGCTCAACACCTGTCAAAATATAAAAACAAAAACATTAGCATTGAGAACCTTGTTACATACAATGACAAAAACCACACCTATTGAATCTATATTCAAAAGCTTGAATCACGCAATATATTATTATAGTAACATACTTACATACACTAAGTGAATCATACCGTGGTAGTTTGTGTTAATAAGAAGAAAATAGGCGAGTCATCTAAAGTAGACATGTGAGCGACCCGAGTGTAATAAATAATTGTTTAATGAAAATAAAAGGGGATTAGGTAGAGTTGGGAGTGTTTCGAACTGCAATTTATAAGGGAATCATGTGACTATAGATCAAAAAAGTAGAAACTAAAGCATTTAAGGCGGAATTTCAAAAGATGGAAGATGAAGAAGCTAATTATTAGAGTTTAATATATATGAGTAATTGACTAATCACTAAGAGGAAGCGGAAAGGTTGGAATTGCATGTAATAACGGGTAAGAAAGATGTTTGTTGGCAGACTTGGTTGGAAATGTTTTTTCTTATTGTGTAAGGAGCTGCCATGTGGCATGCTCAACTTGCCTGTTTATATTATTTATAGATATTGTGACAATAAGAGTTAGTGAGACCAATATTTATTTATATATAGTTGATACTAGATACAATCTCATATTGTCTTGTTTTTTAAAATTCGACTTTAATATAATATACTCTTGAGATAAGGTAATATTTCTATTTTCTACTCTCTTCGTCCTGATTAGAAGTTATCTATTTCATTTTGGAGTGTATTAGTCAATAGTAATTTATTTCCACTTTGGGTACCTTTTGTGCGTCATCTCCCATAATGTGCAAGTGGTTCATGTGTTTTGTATGGTCCAAAGTCACCCAATTTATTTTTCTTGGTTATTTATTTCAAAAGTAATACTCCGTAGATAACTATTGATCGAGACAGATTGATTATCTTATTTGTTATTCCGTATATATTTGTTTTGTGTACGGAGGTGTTATCTCAGAATATCTGGCATGCAGAAAAGTGTGGAGCTATCAGAGGTATTAATAAAATCAGTCGCCATGCTTAGACTATGTTTATCCACAGACCCAATACAAGTCTTAGCAACAGTAAAATATTATTATTCTATCTTTAAGACTCATCTCAGACTATTGTATTTCTTAAACATTATCCCTCAGACTCATCAAAAGTCTCAACAATAATATGTAGGACCCGTTTAATCCACATTTTAGACTTACAAAACACTATTCACGGATCTCAAGTTGGGTCTTGGATTTCCAAGACCCAACTTAAGACTTTGCTACAGTGATACCAACTTTATCCCTATTTTTACCAAAATCTTACCAAAGACTCAAACTTAGAATCTTAGCTAAGACCCGTATAATCTTAGCCTTAGGAGGTGTCCCATCTCTTAGTTGTAGATTATTCCATATTCTTTTTCGAAGGTAATCCCGAGACTTGTTCTAACCTCAAAACTATAATTAAAAGATATTGTGATTTATCTAACCAGATTATTAATGACAAAAAATATGCCATTATTATGATTATCAATTAAAAGATATTGTGATTCATCATTATTAGTCCCGGTTCTAGCTTATCCTTTGCTAGACGTTATTTCAAGCTTTTTAATGTTTCTTCCAAGGCGATCATGGGAAATTATCTTGGAACCCCTACTGACATAGGCATTCTAGATTGTGGTAAATCTAAAAACGAAATTTTTCAGTGCTTAATTGACAATATACGAAAAAGGCTCTCGTCTTAGAATGAAATTTTACTATCTCCAGCGGGTAGACTCACACTTATTTCTGCTATCCTATCATCTCTCTACTTACTTTCTATCGGTTTTAAAATACCGGTATGTGTGACTAGAAAGATTGGTTCTCTTCTAGCACAATTTTGGTGGAAGGGTAATCGAAATATAGGGGGTATTTACTGGTGCAGTAAACTATTTCTAAGTCAACCAAGAGGTCTTGGGGTCTTGGTATTCGTAATGTCTCGTGTTTTAATCAAGCCCTTCTTGCAAAATTCGGATGGAATATCCCGAGGAAGGAAGCATCTCTCATATCCCGAACAATTGGTAAGAAATATAAAATCAATTTGAAGAATTACCGAAATTATGATTATAACCGTCAGAAGTCTACTTGGATTAAAAATGACATTCTTTGGGGGTTGAGTCTTTTTCACATTGATATTGCTTGGCAATTGGGGAGCAAGTCTGTCTTACCAATTTGGAAGGCTAAGTGCATGAATGACGTGGCTCCTCGACCGAGTAATATTGATATCCTAACTATTAACCCTTGTATGTGAGATCTTAAAGTTGGAGATCTATTTACTACTAATTGTCACTGGAATTCTGATGATCCATAGTTTTTTTTAGCCGAATGATGCACAAACTATCCTAGCTATCCCTATTACCCGCAATAATTCTAACGAGTGGGCGTATTGGAACAAAGATCCTAAGGGTGATTATTTGGTCAAGAAGGGATATTTTGAAGTATGGAACCAGAAGGCTACATGTAAAGATCTATTTAGGATCTCCCTTGAGTGCAAGGCTTTCATAAAAGGCTTTCTATTATGGCGAATCTTAACTAATTCCTTAGCCATTGGAAACAAATTTAATTTGAAAGAAGGAATATGGAGGTTAGTTTCCAATGTCACCTATGCAGCCTCAATGAAGTGGAGTCCTTGGAACACCTATTTACAGATTTTTCCTTTGCTAGTATATATAATCTGGAGCAGCAACCACCTTGGAATCTCTAGCTACTATCCAACATGATTTGAGTATCCATTCTTCCACAAAATGAGTGAGTCGAATAACTTGATCATCTCTTTCCTTTTTTGTATCTGGGTTATTTGGAGTGCTAGGACGGATGTTGTGTTGGGTGATAATTCTATCTTTGTATAGGGGTACTTTTTATCTATGAAGATTATGTGGCACGTATTTGGAACGTGAAGAATTTTTCTTCTAGGATTCTTGATTACTTAACTAGGCATGATGAATTGAGCATCTCCCTATAGTATCTTCAATCAGATAATATATATGTGTAAGCTTTTCGGATTCGCTTACAAATGTGATAAAACTTGTATCTTTGTGGATGCCGCTTGGAGGGATGATAAAAGAACGGGTCTCAGATAGTTCATTAAAATCCATAGTAATGGCGCACATTCCTTTTTTAAGCAAGGATTGCCATCTATTTTCCCTGATCAAGCGGAAGCTGCTGCGATTTTGGAAGCCCTTAAATGGGCCTATAAGGTGAACATCCTTCATGTCGTCATCTACTCTGATTGCCTACATGTTTTATCTCAAATTTTGGACTTCACTAAGCCAAGTCTAAACACTAGGGTCCTTATTGCTGATATCCTTGATTTATGTTGCCTATTTTATTGTATTTCTTTCTGCTTTATTTATAGGAATCGTAATAAAATGGCTCATAAGTTAGTCCAAATAGCCATTAATATGTAAAATCACTCTTGCCTATAGTAAAAAAAAAAACCTTTATTTCTCAAATCCTACTTTGGCTACTAATTAAATACAACAGTGATAATTTAACGTGTTATGTTTGTATTGCTAAATTATCCACAAGTACAAATTATAAATACTCGTTCCATCACTTCTCTACTTAATTATTTGCCACCATCTTCATTCATGGCTACCTTCCTCTCAAAACACCACTTTTTACTACTCTTACCCCTATTTAGCTTCATATATTTCCCAACACCATTAACAAGTGCACTTAAAAACTCCTCTTCCAATGATTTAACAAACCTCCAATTCTTACAAATGCAATCTTTATGCAAAACTACACCATACCCAAATGTTTGCTTAAACTCTCTAAAACTCTCAATATCACTAAACATCCCAGGTGACCTCCTTAACTTGATTCTAATCGCGCTCGAAAACACCATAAGTGAAGTAACCAAGCTCTCAACAATTTTTGCAACCACAACTCAATACAATTTAATTGAGAAGCAAAAAGGAGCAATTCAAGATTGTAAGGAGCTCCACCTAATCTCACTAAATGCCCTTAAAAAGTCAGTCCCCAAAATAAAGGCATCAAAAATAAGTGATGCAAGGGCATTCTTGAGTGCTGCCCTTACAAATAAGGACACTTGTCTAGAAGGGCTAGTCTCGGCCTCTGGGCCGAGACTGCCCATCCTAGTCTCCTCCCTAACTAGTACATATAAGCATGTGAGCAACTCACTCTCCATGCTCTCTAACCCTAGGCACGACCCAGAGAAAGCTGGTGCTGTCCATGATGAGATTCATCATGGCCGGCGCCTTCTGGTGGTCTTGCCTAGGTGGTTGGATCGTAAAAATCGTAAGATCCTACAAAATGAGGATTATAGTGGTAATGATGGGGACGATCCAAGTGAAAGTATAGTAGTGGCAATAGATGGGAGTGGGAATTTTACAAGTGTACAAGAGGCAATCAATTTTGCACCAAATAATAGTGAGTATAAGACGTTCATATACGTGAGGCAAGGGATTTATGAGGAGAATGTGGACATTCCAAGCTACAAGACTAATATTGTAATGCTTGGGGATGGAAGAGATAACACTATTATTACGGGTAATAGAAGTGTGGGTGATAGTTGGACTACTTTTAGATCGGCTACTCTTGGTATGTCTTCTTACATCGAGTCTCATTTATGACAGGTAGATTTGTTGCAAGTTTAGAACGGGTTAAGTACTACTCATGTGGGTAAATAAGACAAAACATAATACTACTTTTTAGGCACTTTGCTTTTGTCTTATCTACCCATATGAGTGTACTTGACCCGTCGCAAGCTTTGGACGAATATACTCGACACAAATGAAAATTTGCTGTCTTCTTAAAAATTCTACTAATTTGATTTATTTACTTTTTTTTTTGTTATTTAATAAATAGAGAGTTAGAGTTACAAAATTATCAATTTATCATATGATTATGTCATTTTACCACCCTCATTAAATCATACTTCAAGTTCCACTGTCTATCTAATATAATAAACTATTCAGCTGCATCTATCATTTATCCATCATACAATTTAGAGAGTTAGTACGTACGTTTAAATCATTAGTTATGTAGTGCAAATGACTAAGGTCTTGTTCTTTTGAACTTAAAGTCACCCTTTTTAAGTTCAGTTCAGCTCTTATAAGTTCAGTTCAGTTTAGTTCAGCTTCTATAAGTTCAGTTCAGTTCAGCTCTTATAAGTTCAGTTCAGCTCAGCTTTTATAAGTTCAGTTCAGTTCAGTTCAGCTCAGTTCAGCTCTTATATGTTCAGTTTAGAAAAGTTCAATTCTTACAAATTAAGTTTAGAAAAGTTATACGGAATATATTACTTATGAAAACCGATATAAAAACATTTGACATTAATTATTGGAGACATACATTATCATTGAGACCGCCCGAAGAAATTGTATTTCAACTATCGACATTCATCATTGCGAATGAAAGTTGAAATGACATTTGATCAATTGAAAAAAAGGTGGAAGGTGTTAAAAAATATGCCTAAAATGTCACAAAAGTATCGAATGTCTATTATTGTTTCTACATTCACACTCCATAATTTTTTAAGGATGCATACTCTTGGAATACATATTATACAATATGACGTGAATATTCAAGGAGCAGTAGATTCGGGCATGTTTGATGACAAACGGAAAAATGCCATGTTTAAGATACGAAACAAGATAGTAAAAACATTTGGTGAGGCAATGGATTCGTTGTTTCGAGTGATAGTGAAGATGATGATATATAAGTTCAGTTCAGTTCAGTTCAGTTCAGCTCCTATAAGTTCAGTTCAGATCCTATAAGTTCAGTTCAGTTCAGCTCCTATAAGTTCAGTTCAGAAAAGTTCAGCAAAACTCAGCCCAAAAGAACAGGGCCTAAATGATATAACGGTCAATAAGACGAACCTAATCCATCTTCCACTTAGCCTTCTAGTTACTCTTTATAAGAGTATACATCTTTAATGAGATTTTGTGATGATAATTAATAGGATATAAATTTAATTTACGGGGCACAACCATCACCTTAATGTTTTGATTGAAATGACTCATCTATCATGGTATCAGAGCCAACTCACAAGCTGGAAACTCATCACATGGTATAAGGCGCATGTGCACTAACCACTCTTCAAGTCCAATGAGCAATCGAGTGAGGGGGCGTAATAAGATATAAATATAATATATGAGCCTTAACCATCATCCTAAGGTTCCTTCGTTCCCGGTCATTTGTTTACCTTATTCATTTTAGTGTGTTTCATTCATTTGTTTAATTTTCTATACTAGGAAGGATTTTTATGAGTAATTTGAATTTCAACGGGACTATTATCGGCTTATCATTTAGTACAACCAACTGGAATGGCGAGGAAGGGAGTACATTTTTTATCAACTTTTGAACGGTTCAATATAAGAGTAAATAAGTTTGGTGTATATGTGTATTAATAAACATCCATGAATAATAGGGATGTCAATGGGGCGGGGTGGGTGTGGAGGATGGGTAACTCGCACCCGCATTCGCGAACTATAAAGCGTACCACATCCTCCCCACGACCCGTGCGGGTTGAACTTTTCAAACCCGCACCCGCCCCGCGGGGACCCGCTAACCCGCCAAATTACCTTTCTCCTCATAATTTTTAAAAAAAAAAAAACAAATCATGAATCTAAACATATTAAGTTTCGTACGACTTATAGAAATAGTATCCGGAAAGTGGTATGAAATAATTTCACATTCAATTAACTAGTACATAAGCTACCAAACAAGTCTATTTTATTAGTTTAGCCTTTATTTTTTTTTTTAAAATAATCATTTTTTTTGTAAAATTTTACTTAGGTAGATGTACACTACAGGTGAGCCGGAGATAATTAAGGCGGGTATAAGCGGGACGGGGACATGCGAGGCGGGTGGTGTGGGGCGGAGTGGGGCGGGGTGGGTACGGGGCGGATCTCATGTGATACCCGCACCCGTCCCACGACCCGCTACGACTGTCAGTTTTGATACCCGCCACCGCCCCACCACCCGTCAAATCATTACCCGCACCCGCCCCAAGTGGGGTGGGTGTGGGGCGAGACCCACCAAGACCCACCCAATTGACATCCCTACCCGTGAACATCCCGGGGTATATATAAAAAGTAAAAGTATTACTCCTATACGGTATAGTAGTATAGTACTATAGTGTATTAAACTCTTTATTTGATTAGAATTCATGGAGATATAAACTCATACACCGAATATTGGAAAATTTAGTATTTTTTTCATTTCTTTCAGTTTTATACACTTAATTTTTGGGCCCTATGTATAAGTGAAGAAATACTCGATACAATTTCTAATATATGGCGTAAAATAAAATTACGTGAGATCTTATTCAAATAGTCTTACCGAGTACATTGCGAATATCAAAACTTTAATAACTTTTATTACTATGTAATTAAAGAGATGAAAAATATAAAATGAGCATTGATATACGTGTATAAAACATATGTAAAGAATTGAATGAAATGGAGAAATATATTTTAAATTTTTGACATGTTTGACAAATTAATATGGGTGCTAATTTTTGGAGTTTGGTCAACATCATAGTGAAATAACTTTTTTTGGACCAACATAATTTTAAAATAGGAAAATTTACTCCATTTTATAAATAAAGTAACAGTTTAATTAATCTTGATTAGTTAATTGCCAATCACTTTAACTATCTGATTATTAAAATATGTTCAATCTTCAAATAGAATCTGCCATCTATAATTTGTTCTTACAATCTGTTTATCCTAAATGTAATCCACCAACTAACAAACATGGCAATGATAGAATAAAATGTTTTTCTATGTAGTTTAAAAAATGAGTATGAAAATTTGAAATCGAATGTATGTATTTTTTTTTTTGTAAACGTATGTAATAAACTTTTTACTATTATTATGAAATTGATTTTTAATCGTTGATACAAAAAAGTGTAGATGTAAAAAACAACGGAGTATTATTCTACATGATTTTTTTTTTACTCAAACGTAAAAAAATACTAATGATTTATGAGATTCTGTGTTATATCAAGTATTTCGTAGTTCGCCTATTTTTGTTGAGTTAGACACTTGCCTTTTGGACTTAATTTTGCTAAACTGAACTAAACTAAACTAATATGAGCTTAAATTTACTGAACTAAACTTATACGAGCTTGGTTGAAGTGACATGAACTTAAAAGCTGAAATGAACTTATATGAGCTTAACTTGTAGAAAAATGAGTACGAATTGAACTAATATGTTCTGAACTAAATTTACAGGAGCTGACCTGAATTTATGGAAGTTGAACTGAATTGAATTTAACTTAAAGGAGCTGAACATAACTTACAGAAGATGAACTTAACTTATCTAATAAAAGCAAAAATGAATTTAAAGGGAGTGACTTCAAGTCCAAAAGAACAGAGTTTAGTCCCATTAACTATCTAATTAATTTTGTTTTTTTTGGAACAAATTAGCCTATTTTCTGTGAGGAGTAAAGTACTTATTTATTAATAAAATGTAGGGAGTGCTATTACTTCCCCACTTATATATAGAAAAGAAAGATGGGACAAATAGAGCCATGAACATCAAAATTGTCTTTATCATTTACTCCAAGTTTCTTTTATAGTTTTCTGAATTGGACTGCATATATCATAACATCAAGGGTAGGGTGGTGTTGCCGACACAAATAATTAGCTAAACAACAACACAAACAAGCAAGTAGCTAAAATATCATATCATTAGGATAGATACACTCATATACCCATGAAAGCTTTGGTCTACATCTTTCCTACTACCTGTTTAGGTTGATTGATGGTTGTAATTCTTTTTGTAAATAAAACAAATCGAGTTAACGAAATTGTGACCTAGTTATAATATTAGCCATGCTTAATGCATGTAAGCCGTTTCATAATTAAAGGCCTTTTATTTAGATGTACTAATTGTTTTGGCCTTAGAAAAACAATAATCGATGAGCTGAGTACTTTCGCAATTTATAGAATAAAACCGTCTTTATTGCGCACGACGACCCTTTGATAAGATCAAGTTTTAAATAATCAAGCCCTAAACGTCACTACAAGAAGCAGGTCTAATACCGACCTTTTAAAGCGGTCGTTAAATGTAAATATCGGTCGGTAAAACAGCTTACCGACCGTTTTTTCCTCCTTAGCGTCCGAATAAAATCCGTCGGTAAATACGGTCGGTAAATACATATTACCGACCGACGGCACTTCGGTCAGTAAGTTACCGACCGAGCATTTAGTCGGTAAAGAACTATTCGGTCGGTGCCAAATCAGAGCTGACTTGGTCAATTTGACCAATCCATCGGTCGGTAATTACAGATTCGGTTGCTAATTACCGACTGACTGTCGGTCGGTATAGGGCCAAGTCGGTCGGTGCCAAATGTGCACCATTTAATTTACAGGAGGTTTTTGGTCGGCAATCGGTCGGTAATTGTCACGGTCGGTCGGTAATGATTAGGCCGTCGGTCGGTAATGGCCAAAATCGGTCGGTAAGTAATGTACACAATTTGGTTAGTTTTTGTTTCTATTGCTCCCCCATTTGCTATATTACCTGCAGAAATTCCAAAATATAAACAAATGCATTCAAACACAATTTTTTGTAACCAGAAACCGTATTTCAAATTAGATAAATGTCAACGAAATCTTACAACCATGTCTTAGACAACCAACTACCAACATGTCTTATACAACCATAATTCACACCAAAGTTTACACAATAAGTAACCATGTCTTATACAACAAACTACCAAAGTTTACACTTGAAAACCATTTCCGCCTCCACCGGAGTTATCGTTATTCGGGTTATAAGGCAATTCCCATGGGTTATTGTTGCATCGGTATTGAGTTTGGGATTCAAATAATTTGGTTAAGGCCTCAATTTGGCGCCTTGTTTCTTCTCGTTCACGGGTACTAGCGGCTTGACTTGCCGTGATTTGTTGCCTTAGATCTTCTTGATTTTTCATGTAAAGTTCATCCCTCTTGCGAGCTTCTTCTTCCCTTTGTTGCACCTCCGCCCTATACTTCCTAAACCCGTCGGCTTAATTCCCTCTCACGTGCTTCCATTGCTTGACTTAGAATACCAGGGATATATGGTTGGGAGGCGGAAGAACTACCTCTCGACCATGATGAGGCCGGGGGAGTGTAATAGAGTGAGGCGGCGGTTCCTAACCCAAAGACTTGGCCCTTCTTGTATCCATCCACCGAATCGAACCAAACCTTGTTAGCATCTATCGGAAGTCCTTGCTCTTTAAGGTCATTTGTCATCCTCACATAATTTTCCTACATTGTCAAAAAAGAAAGTTATAAATAATAACATAAGTATTTTGAATACACTTGAAATTTCGAATGTAGTAATACTTACATATCTCGCTCGGGCAGTTGGATGACTCCATTGCTCCTCACCATTAACCACTTTTCTATGGCTATCAAGATAGAGCTCCACTGCATTAGAGACTATACCTCCCTTCTCTTTTGCCTTTTATAAAAACAAATCAAACATTAACTTCAAATTGTAAATACTAACATTATAGTAGTTAATATGTCAAAACTACTAAAGTAAATTATCAAATTGAAATACTTGAAAGTTTAACTTATTTACCATCTTAGGTGCATGTTTTACGGCTTTGATTGACCCGTAGTGATGTGTAGTAGGGCCATCTTCGCCGCCTTTCTTGTTGATGGAAAATTGTTTCGATCTCTTGATAAACGCCTTATTCTTCCGTTTCTCGATTAATGCTTTAAAAACATTAGGATGCATCCAATCCGGGCCACTTGGATTCTTACCTTTTATCATCTGCCTGACATCATACATGACGTCTTTTAAACGCTTTCTAAACGCCTCATTGTATTGCTTCCTACACTCATCCTCATACTTATGATCCCAATTGCACAATGTCTACACATTAAAACAACAACACTTATAAAATAATCTTATCTCACACACACACACACACACACACACACACACACACACACACACACACACACACACACACACACACACACACACACACACACACACACACACACACACACACACACACACACACACACACACACACACACACACACACACACACACACACACACACACACACACACACACACACACACACACACACACACACACACACACACACACACACACACACACACACACACACACACACACACACACACACACACACACACACACACACACACACACACACACACACACACACACACACACACATTAACAAAGTAAAAGTTAATACAAATACCCGAAAATTATTAAACCACGCATGCCTTTTACTTTGTGGAGTCTCTTTCCAGTTGAAGTAAGGGAGATCGTAGTTGTTTTTGAAAGAGCGGCTAACTCTTCGGACCACTTGGCTATCGTCAAACCTAAACCAATCTTTATATTAGAAAATGATATGCAACACGTTTTAAGTTAAATTTTTTAGAATAGAGATTATAAATAAGAAATTGTACCATAATATTCCCGGCTCTGTATCAATTGGTAACTCTTTTGTTGCCGTAGGGATTGGACTTTGGCTTGTCATCTCCATGTCATTGTTGTTCTCTTCGTCACTAATCTCCCCCTCTTCTATCACCGGGTCCCTAAATACTATTACTTGCTCTCGTCCTCGTCCCCGTCCCCGTCCTCGTCCTCGTCCCCGTCCTCGTCCTCGTCCTCGTCCCCGTCCACGTTCTCCTGACATCTTAAACAAAACTAAATATACACAATTTAATGTTAGCAATAAACTTTCTAAAAGATTTAGTGAAATAGACTATCACTTTGATAACTGATGTAGCAATAGAAGATTTAGTGAAATAAACTAACACTTTGATACATGATGATACTTAATACATAATTAATTAAATTGTACTTATTACATAAGATATATATAATGCAATAAACTATACAAACCAGTAATATACTTATTATTACACAACTAGTCTCTTACTCATCTTCATCTTCATCTTCTTCTTCTTCGTCATCCTCCTCCTCCTCCTCCTCCTCCTCATCCTCATCCTCATCCTTCTTCTCCTCCTCATCTTCATCTTCATCATTTATAAAATCAACTTCATATAAGTCATTGTTTCCTCTTCCAAATCTATGAACCTCCACCACCTCATCTTCTTCCTCATCATCTCCTTCACTAAAACCTTGTAAGAGTTCATCTTCAACAATCAAAGATAAATTAAGAGGTGTCGACATTTCTTCTTGAAATACGGTTGTGTCAACCGGAGCATCAAATTGTGATCTTGCTTTACTTTTAAATACCGCCCACCAATTATCTCTATCTTTCTTTGTGCTTGGATAAGAAGTGTAATAAAATTGATTAACTTGATGTGTAAGCACAAAAGGGTCGTATTTTAAATACTTTCTCTTATGATTTACTTCAACAAGTTTATACGTGTCATGTACAATTCTGCCGATTGAAGAATTATCCCTCCAACAACATTTAAAAAAGATTGCATTATAAGCCATTTGTTCACCACAGTACCTCAACTCAATAATCTCTTCTAGGCCCCATAATAGTCATCTCCACCAACACCGTTAACACAAACACCATAATTCATACTTGCTTTATTTTTCCCATATTTCATTGTGTGAAAATTAAAGCCATTTATCGAATATTTCTGCCAAGTTTGTACTTCTTTACAAGGACCCCTTGCCATGACCACCAAGAAATCATCTTTGATATCTTCTTGAAGTACCTAGTTTAAAATTAGTCTAATTAAGTACCCATATATATTGACTTAAGGTTAGTTTGTATATATTTGTTTAATGTTTGTTAATGAAACTTACATGTTCTTTAAACCAATTTGGGTATAGCTTTTCGTATGAAGTCCAAACCTCATCTACATTAATATTTGGATGTTGCTCACGAATGAAAGCTTCGAATAACCTAACATTTAACAATTTTTACTATTATATGAATGTTATTACACTTTAATTATTTTCTTGCCAAAGTGTAAATAACTCACATACCTCTCATATTTTTCTAATCGTTCACAATTCGATAAGGCGTAAAGATGAGCACGTTCATATTCATCTCCATCCAAATATCTTATTTTTCCTTTTGTGAATGGTTGACCTCCATGTTTTTGGAAAAGCTCAGGTAAGGAAGACTCCTTCATCTTTTGTTCCAAAATCTAAATCTTTAGCGTTTGTGTCGATATGCTCTTCAAAATATTGCGAACAGAAATTTGATATTTCTTCCTCTAAGAAAGCGTTGCAGATAGACCCTACGACTCTTGCTTTATTACCAACTTTTTATTTCAAATGATTTAAAAACCTAAATTTCCTATTAATGTTAGTAGAATATTCAAAATATTTTATATTTAATTTTTTATTTCATTTGAATAAGTACGTATGTAATTTACCTCTCAAAAGGATACATCCACCTATATTGCACTCACCCTCAAACTCTTGCTTCATAAGGCAAATGTATAGATAAGTGTTCCATTGAGTTGAAAAATGATGGCGGAAATACTTTCTCCAACTTGCAAAGGATTTCGGAAATGTTACTCTCTAGATTTTCAATGTTTTCAAGTTTGAGGGTCGGGGCACACAAATCACGAAAGAATAGACTTATTTCAGTTATTGTACTCCACACATATTTCGGCAATAAGTATTTCAAAGCCACAGGTAGTAATCTTTCCATGAAAACGTGACAATCATGACTATTCAACCCATGAAGGATATGATCATGTCGATCAACACACTTACTCAAGTCGGATGCATATCCATCCGGAAACCTCAAGTTACAAATCCACTCACATAACACTTTTTTTAGCCTTATCAAGTGCAAATGGGGCTTTTGGCTTAACTCCATTTTCTTAATGCGTAAGTGTGGTCTTTTGCATAATAGTTTCACGTCTTCCCTTTATTTTTCATTGTCGCAAGTTTTATTCTTATTATTCATGACCGTATGAATCAATTGCTCAAAGAAATTCTTTTCAATATGCACAACATTCAAATTGTGTCGTATTAACAAATGCTTCCAATACGGGAAATCCTAGAATATACTTCTCTTAAACCATCCTAATTTATTGTTTTTAAACTTGTTCAATTCACTCTTTGTGCACTCAATACTAGTAGGATAATCACGAATCTTCTCCTAAATTTCAAATCCGTCAAGGAATAGAGGAGGGGCGGTGTCATTTTTTTGTAATATATTCTTGAGAAATGAGGTTTTGTTATACCGGAATCCGTGGTTAGGCGATAAGAATTATCGGTGACAATCAAACAAAGACACCTTATGACCCTTAGGAAGATAAAATGCCTTTGATTCTTTCATACAATAAGGACACGCAAGGAAACCGGTTGTGGCCCAACCGGAAAGCATGTCGTAAGCTGGAAAGTCATTGATTGTCCATAAAAGAGCGGCTTTGAGTTGAAAATTTTGTTTCTTGGACACATCGAAAGCGGGTACACCAACCTCCTACAACTCTTTCAACTCTTCGATAAGAGGTTGTAAGAAGACATCTATGTGACTTTTAGGATTATCCGGCCCCGGAACAATCAATGAAAGAAACATAAATGGTTTCTTCATGCACAACCGTGGTGGTAGGTTGTAAGGAGTGAGAATTACCGGCCAACATGAATATTTTTTCCCAAATTGGCCGTATGGTGTAAAACCATCTGTGCACAACCCAAGTCTAACATTTTGAGGCTCACTAGCAAATTCCGGGAACATTTTGTCCAAATGCTTCCAAGCCTCACTATCGCTTGGGTGGACAAATGTCCCTTGTACACGAGGGTTTTCTTCATGCCATCTCATTGCCTCCGCAATATTTCTAGTAGCATAAAGCCGTTGTAATCTTGGACCTATAGGAAGGTAGAATAAGACTTTTTGAGGTATTGTTTTCTCACTTTATGGTGTTGTCTTGTACCTATCTTTGCCACACTTCTTACATTTATCAAGTGACGCATCTTCTTTCCAAAAGAGCATACACCCGTCTTTACAACAATGAATCTTTTGATAGGGTAGTTGAATAGCTTTGAGCAATTTTTTGGTGTTATAATAGGTGCTCATCACATTTACCCGAGGTATAACATCCTCAATCAAGGAAGCAATCTTATCTACACATTTGTGCGATAACTTGTGCTCACATTTTATGTTAACAACCCTTGCAGCTGCTTGTAACACCGACACATCGCTCCCCTCATATAAAGGTCTCTCCGCCGCATCTAACATATAAAAAAAACTCTTCAATTGAGGGTGTGGAGTATCTTCTTCATCGATAGGGGGTTCCTACTCCATATGTTATAAAGCCGTGTCACCTAAGGCATCTATTACCATATGTCGATATGGTCCTCTTATGGAAGATTGAGTATTGTTTGGTACATTGTTTAGTATTTTAAAGGAGAAAGGCTCAGCATGACACACCCAATCATAATAATTTTCAGTGAAACCTTTACCAATAAAGTGTTCTTGTACCACAAATTCACTCAAGTATTTCAAATTTTTGCACTTTACACATGAACATATTATTAGTTGTGAATTCCTAAATTCTTCTCGAGTATTAACATATTCAAGAACACTATTCACCCCTCATACAAACTCATACTTAACCATCTTCCTAGCATCCACTCTTTCATACATCCATTCTCGTTCAACCCTCTTCATTATAAATCTCTATAAATACATAAATATAACATAATTAGGCAATCCAAACAACTAATTGAGACAATCTACATTCTTACTAGTTCGGCAATCTAAATACTAATTCTAACTACCAATTTTAACAAACTAATCAAATTATACTACCAACATAAAATTTCTAACTACAAATTTTAACCAACATTCAATTTCACTACCAAATTCCAACATATAACTACTACTAACAACATATAATAAGATATATCTACTACTAACAACATATATCTACTGCTAACATCTTGAACATACTAACATCAAACTTCAATCAATACCAAAATATAATTGCAAATTTACTACCCAAATAAACAAATACATCATATACCCAACTTCAACATCTAATCAAATTAAAAAAAAACCCCAATTTTAACCTAACCTTAACCCTAACTTAAACAACTCTAAATTACATTCAAATAACAACAAATAATCAAATCCTAACATAAAATTAAGGGTAAAAACAAACATAAACACAATTAAAACAACTAAAAAGACAAAAATTAAGAGAAAATCATACCTTTATCAAATTACTAGAAGATAAAAGGTGGTTGTTGAGAAAGGAGGGGATGGCGGCAGGCGGCAGGCGGCAGGCGACGGGTGCCAGTCGGTGGGGGGGGAAGGGCTGGAGTCGTCGACTTGTCAGGTTTGGGGAAGGGGTTAGAGTGAGAGTGTGTTGTGTTTGGTAATTAGAAATAATGAGTTTGGTCGTCTTTTGTTTTTTTAATATCTGAGGCGTTACCGACCGATTGAAAATTCGGTCGGTAAATACGGGAAAATCGGTCGGTATAATTCAAAATACCGACCGAAGTGTTTAAATTACCGACCGATCTATTTTCGGTCTGTAATTTACCGACCGGCCGCAGTCGGTAATTGAATTTACCTACCGTTTCATAATTCCGTCGGAATTTGCGGTCGGCGAAAGAGCTTATTCTTGTAGTGCGTGTTCAATTTCACACATTGTTTCAATTTTTTTCTTTTTTGATTTTCTTAGGCATCAATTTGAAATATGGATTCGCCCTAGAGAATATATTAATCCCTCCAAGGTCATGCCATTTATATTGTCTTACTTTCTATTTTGAATGGATGTAAGAAAAACTAAAAAAAAGGGGAGGATGTGTGATTTTTATTTTAGTGTAAATACTTGTTAAACCTAGGAAAGAAACAAATGTTGTTTGGTTGCCCTCATAAAATGTATGAATTAAAAAATTCCATGATTGGCAAAAATGGGTGTTTGTTTAGTAGCCTTTTTTTTACACAATGTAGGATTCTACAACTACAAATCCTTCCATGATTTTCAACTCCTCTATAATTGAAAAGTTGAGAGAACAAGAGGTAGCTCAAGTGGTAAGAGCACTCTTACTCCAACCATGAAGTTGGGGGTTCGATTCTCACCCGCGACATTGTGCGCTCATTTGAACCAAAAAAAAAATAATTGAAAAGTTGAATTACCTAACTCCCTAGCTATTTAAAACTCTTGTGTAAATGAATTCCTATATAGACAATCAAACATTTTTTTTTGCTAATTCATGCGAATTTGGGAGTTTAATTCGAAAGGACAATAAAATTGGGTAATACAAAAACTTGATGTAAAAAAGAATACTAGTCAAACTTATACCAATAATTGAATTTTGTTTGTACAATTATGCAGCGGTATCCGGAGAAGGGTTCTTGGCCCGGGACATGGGTTTCGAGAATATAGCCGGCCCAGAGAAGCACCAAGCAGTCGCCTTAAGAATAAACGCGGATTTAGCTGCTATCTATCGATGCACCATTACAGGGTACCAAGACACGTTATATGTCCATTCCTTTAGGCAATTTTATCGAGAATGTGATATTTACGGTACCATCGATTACATTTTTGGTAACGCTGCGGTAGTCCTCCAAGGGTGCAACATTGTGAGCCGCATGCCTCTTCCGGGCCAATTCACTGTTATCACGGCTCAATCACGGGATAATCCCGAAGAAAATACGGGTATTTCGATTCAAAACTGTACCATTTTGGCTACTGAGGACTTGTACTCAAATAAGAGTAAGGTGAAAAGTTATCTAGGCAGGCCATGGAAAGAGTATGCTCGGACAGTGTATATCGAGTCATATATTGATGATTTTATCAACCCGTCGGGTTGGAGTAGATGGTCGGACAACAACAATGTGGATACTTTGTATTATGGGGAATATGGCAACCAAGGCTCGGGTTCGTTGACGGAAAGTAGGGTTAGTTGGCGAGGTTATCATGTTATGGATTATGATGAAGCAAGTAATTTTACAGTTTCTCAATTTATTGTTGGGGATGAATGGTTAGATTCTACCTCATTTCCTTACGATGATAGTATTTAGTTAGGCTTAACTAATTTTCATTGTGTATGTTTAATTAGTAGGTATGCAAATAACAGTTCTTGGTAATATTAGTGTGTTCTATGTATAATAATTTTAGAAGAAGTTAAGTAAGAGAACTCTCCTAAACAACAATCGCATCTTCCATTTGACCTTAATCTACAACTTACAAAGTATTGACGCAAACTACAACAATCGCATCTTCCAGACTAACAAAATGCGGTGTGGGTCGAGTACGAGGTTTACGTAAGTGTCGAGGGGCATTGTTTTGGGGATTAAGAGCACAATAGCAACCTGTACAATCCTTATTGAGTAGGACTGCTTAACTTCTCGTGGGATATTAAACAAAAATCCTAGATATGAGAGTGCCCTTCTACCTCCTAAAAAAGGTCGTCTGCAAAAAGTTTCAAACAAAGGTAAATTAGCAGCTACAACTAGTAACAAAGCCCACGCTCGTTTCACTCTGGTGTCAGAATTAGAACTTGTGTTTAAACTCCAAAAGCTTGCATAACGGATGTGCGCTAGTCCCAGTTTTTGGCAGTGCTACTGGTTTTGATATTGGTTTTCAGACTTGGGATAAAAACGAGTGAGAAAGGGTGCTGCACACAACTAAGAAAAAATACAAGAAATAGACCAACTTAATGCTATGTTTTCTGGTCTGATTTCGTGCGTGTTTCGGGTTCGTTGAAAGGATAAATTGCACACTTATTAAAGATAACCAACTGGCCTCTAATTAATATAGCGAATTAAAGTCTGTCTAAGTAACAAATGAGGGGTTGATTGTTGGATTTACTAAACTAATGATAATAAAATAAAGTACTAAGGGAATAGAAATAAGTCTAACAATAAGGAGAAGGAACTAGGATTTTCGGTTCGCCATGGAAAATTATGGGTCAAAGGGATTATAGTTCGGTCTCAATTATCGATCTAAAGGGTAGTGATACGGTCCTCCCGGATCGCTAATCTCCCTAGAATGTTTCTAACGGGCTCTCGCAACTTATTAGGGCATTCCAATGTCTGTGACAAGTTTAACCCTCTCCAGGCTTTCGATAGACGGGTTTAACAATTCAATTAAGTCAATTATGGCCACTAATCAACTAATCGCAAATAAATGTCACAATTAACAACAAAGATACGATAGAATCAACCGATCTATCAACCTAATTAGAAATCCTAATTTCCATGGCTCCCCAAAATCCTAGCAAGGAATTTAGCTACTCATGGTGAAATTAACAATAACAATAATGATAATAATAAAAGATGAATTCATGATTGAAAGATAACAAAAGTAATTAAGCATAAAACAAGGAACAAAGCAAGGAAAGATAAAAGGGAATATTAATGAATAGAAAGGAACAAATATTAATTCGGTTACTGAACTAAAGAGAGTAATAGATAAGAAGAATTACAAAAATTTCTAGATCCAAAAAGTAAAGAGAAATTCAACGTAATAAGGGAGTTTTATGATATGAAGTGGTGCCCTAATTAGACTAGTAAAATATCCTTTTATACTAAGTCTAAAATATAGAGTAGAATAAATGTCTAATGGGCTAAAATAATAGAGCAAATCCGGCTGAAACGAGTGCTTGTCGATCGACTTACACTGCCTGTCGATCGACCATCAGTTGTTGTCTGATAGGATATGTCGCACACCTAATCAAATATAAATTTCCCTAGACACAAACTAATGTAGTACGAGGGGTTGAACACAAGGAGACAGGAATTGCGCTATGAAATGCTATGAATAGACTACTATCAAGGTCGGTTTAATGATTGATTTGGTTTAATGATTTAGCTAAAATGTTATAAAATATATGATTAAAAGAGTCTAGGGAAGTTGGTCTCCATGCAATTAATTTATACCCATGTTAAACTAGGAATAAATAATAATGTTAATTTTTTAGGTTAAAGACACCCATCTCTCGATATTAGTGTCAACCTTAGGTCGGGTCCTAGAGAACTTTCGTTATGACTAGGTCGTCCTACTACACATGCTTCGTCTAATCCGATTCCGTGCCTCTCGACTTTTAGAATGAATTAACAAACTTAATCAATGAAATGGCCACTAAACAAAGATTAATCATGATGATACAAACATGTGAAAGAAACAATTTAGATGATTATATAAACCTATTTTAACATTTTACATATTAGTCATGCATGACTCCCCTAATTCCTAGACAAAGGGAACTACTCACTCTTATTTAGAATAAAACTAATGTTGGTGTATAAAACGGTAAATGTGTTAAACATGATTAAATAAAATAACAAAAGTTATAAAAGTGCTAAAAGATAACTAACACTAGTGAAATGCAAATGCTAAATTAATAAAACAATGTTAATGATAAGAAAGTGATAATGAAAATACAATAATGAAACGAACAAGGATCGAAATTACCGCAGCAAAAAGGACTTGGAACTTTGAACAAGAATACTAGAACCAAAAGATTAAAGAAAGATTGTATTGAATTGTAACCAAATGCTTGAACAAAGTAATAACCAAATGTTTAACAATATTGAAACTAAATATGAAACTAAGAGAAATTTGTGTGCTTAAGCTAAGGAAAATGTATGGGAGAAAGATGTGTAAAGATGATGTAAAAGATGATTCTAAGTGTCGAAGCCCCTCTCCTTTATATAGGGAGGGGACTTGAAACGTAAATATCCCACATCACCTCAACCCCGATCGGGGACAGGCCACCCCGATCGGGGTTTCACTAATCCAGGTATATTTCCTTAATGACTTGATTAAATGCTTGAGGAATCCTATAATGCGTCTTTAAGCTCCTTAATTCTCCGGTTGATTACACAATTTGGCATCCCATGAGCATCCAAAGAGCATCCCTATGTTGAGTTGTGTGGACTCCTTAAGTTGGGCTTTATTTTGGTTTCTCATTTGTACATCAACCCATTTCACAAATCTTCATCCTTGGGCTTGTCATTTCCATAATATCCTTCCATGGTCCATCTTGCTTCCATTTAGCTTAGTGAACTTTGATGATTGCTAATGTGCTAGGAAAAAGTCTCTAAATGCTTAGATTCCTACAAAATGTAGCAAACACGAGCAATACACCTCGAACACGTAATTAGCTCACAAATATACTAAACAAAGTATAATAATCATGTAAAATTGAGCTAAATTAGGGAGTAAAATCATATAAATACTAGACATACCAAACTCCCCCAAGCTAAACCCTTGCTTGTCCTCAAGCAAGCACATAAGACCAAGACAAGAGAGAAAAGCAACCAAATCCCAACAATTGCAATGTCCAATTTTAAACTATCAAGCATAATGACTCAAATCCCGAAACAACATGGGCATAAGGATAGTGCAATAAACATGGATAAGATTTACATGGCGGCGTAGCATGAAGGACTTCAAATGAACTTTTCAGCTCTTGCATGATCTTTTGACTTATGGACTCTCACGATTCACTCAAACTCGTTTAAATGTGAAACAATTTTTATGAGTAGCACTCACCTATCCTCGACTCATGAGAGTGTGCTCGCAATCTAATATGGTAAAAATTTCAAAACTACAAGCAAAAAACATTCAAATGTAAGCATGAAAAGGAAGCCATGGGTAAGAAGAAGGTTAATAAGAAACGGGTAAGAAAGGGGAACAAATGATTTATGGTATGTGGAGCTAAGTCAAGCTAGCAACAACCATATGTAAGGATGCTCAATCTCAAAACTATCCCAAAATTTCCAATACAATTTCTCAAGAAAGCTCTCCAAAATATACGAATAAGACATGAGAGTTTCTTATATCATGTTCTTCTTTTTTTTTTAACATACAAAACATGATTCTCTTTTTTCATTTTCATTTCATGCTTTTTTCCATTTTTTTTCTTTTTCTTTTCTTCATCTTTTTTCATTTCCATCATTTTTCATTTTTTTTTCTTTCTTTATCATGTCAAAGTATTAAGACCAAGCTCACAATGATATATCAAGATAGAACAAATCCTAAATGAGCACCCAAACACAATTAATCAAAGTTACTAGCTAACTCAACAAGGTAGGCAATTTTTGTATGTGGCTAAGGATAGATTTTTGTGAACGGGTTCAAAAGGCAAATTTAATCATGTGAATGGCTCCAAAATGCTAACAAATGAATGCGTGCTTATAAATAAATGAAATCAAAACTAGACTTGTGCGTTTTTGATATAGCATTACCCATAAGGAGACCTACACTCACCTAAGAGAGACCGGATATGGAATGTGACAACCCTCGCGAATGCGGAAATATAAAACATACAAGCATGTGAATTATATAGCGGAAATAGGTAGTTTTTAAAACTTTTATACATGCAAGTTAAATAAAACGAGGAGTGTCAAAATATTACAAACTAAATAAAAATACCACAAGAGACGTAGTCTCTCAAAGTGTTAACAAAAGACAAAGTAATTAGCAACTAGCTAAACAACGTCTAGAGGTGTTCCATCCAGGGACAACGCCCGCTAGCTCACACCCGAACCCAAAATAGCATAAGCAAAAAGCCATCCATGCAAGCAACCTGTTCATTCATGAAAAACATGAACGACACAATCAGTGGGGAGTAACTCCGGGTTCTCCCAGCCATATCACCTTAAACGTACATATAAGGAAATACAAAAGTAAAATCATGCATATATAGATATACATGTGAGATACGATAAGGATAGATAGGCAATTAATAAATAATGATAAGAGCATATGGAATACAAATCCGAAACCATCATGTTATTCAAAGACTCGGGAAGACACTCTTAGGCAACCGAATACGCTCACTAGGGCTTGCATCTCACCGTTAGCGGTATAAGTTTGATAAGATTGAGACTCGACAGACAAACCAAGTCAAGTCATGCGATGATCACAATAAATCCAACATATTATCATCCATTCGCGAACCAAGACATTGACGGTGTCCAATCATGCAATGACCATGAATAATATCATGAAATCACGCATTCAAAGAGCGACGACACAAAGACGACCTTTCTCACGGTAAATGAAACGCACTAGCATCGTGTACATGGCAAGTATGATTAAAAGGCGTTCACGGATGACATTTCCCTCAACTCATACACGATGACATTTCGTATATTTAGACTAATTTCCTCCTGGTAGGACGACGATAATAATACGGTCCTAGTCTAAACCTGGCCAGACTCTCGGAATAAATCATGTTCAGATTCGACACGCGATGACGTTTCGCATCCAAGACTCGGTCTTACAATATATATGCCGAGTACCCCAAATTCGGTAGATCAATTCACGAAAGAGGCGGAAAAGAGCTCAAGCCTCATAACAAGCGGTACCTACATGCAAATAACACCACCTCGCAAGTATACAACATTTGACGGCCGGGTCGAACAACGCATAGCGTTCAACTCCCAACAACGTCGTCATATGCCCACTACACATGCAATTAATCAGTAGGATACCTCTCCGTTCCGACATTCCAGCCTTACGAACGGGAAGGTAGCCAAGGGAATGAGAGTACAAAGCACCAGACCAAATCGTGCTCAAACCGTAACATTTGTAAACACCGACTCAAAGTGGGACATAGCAAAACCCGTCACAAAACATGTGATACAAGCGAAGGAAAATATCATATATCCAAAACATTAATCAATACATGATACCCAAGCATTAGACCAAGTTTAAGAAGCATAATAAATAAGAAACATAGATAACTCTCCAAAACGACAAGTTTGGAAACTAACTTATACAAGGGTTCACTTCAAACTGTCATAACTATAGTTCTAGATATGGAAATGCATAAATTCCAAGTTGAGGTGATAGCTTATCCTCTTACGGTTCCAACGAGTGGTCACAAGCCCAAAACAAACTAGTAACGAAGGAGATATGAGCATTCTACCAAAAAGGGTCGGTGATGTGAATTTACACGAGTCCACCCGAGAACCAACAACACCTTCCTATCATTTCCAATTTTCCTAATTTACTTCTATCAACTATCAACAATAAATATTCATCATCAACAATCATCAACTAACAACAATCATCCTCAAAATCATAATTTCTAAGCTTTCTAATTGTATTCCAAAAACGAATTCTAACATGGAAATCATGTAAAACACGTAAATGATATCGAGTAACCCGTCACCGTTACCTTTTCGCGTCTTTAAACGGTTTCTAAACCTTCCTAGTCTCCACTTACATACAATTAGATAATAAAAGATGAATATCATTCACCTTGAGAAAGACGGATAATTTAAAAGCGAGAAAGACGGTAATTTTATTACCAATACGGATAGAGGAAGCTAAGAGGGGAAGAATAAGACGAACTTACGTGAATTCCGTCAAAGAACGAATGAGATACGGTGATTCCAAGATCGAAAAAGCTATGGAGGCAAGGGTTTGATATTTGCTTAAGGAAGAGTAAGGGTTTGTGTTTGTGGTGAATGAAAAAGATTAAGGGAGTATGAGATATTTAAGTGGGAAAGTCAATAAAAGTCAAAGTCGACTTAAGAGTCAAGAAAAGTCAAAGACGACTTAAAATTCAAGAAAAGTCAAAGACGACTTAAAATTTCAAGAAAAGTCAAAGACGACTTAAAATTCAAGAAAAGTCAAACTCGACTCAAAAGTCAAGAAAAGTCAAACTCGACTCCAAAGTCAAGAAAAGTCAAACTCGCCTTAAGACGGGATTTTCATGGAATCTCACAGAAATTCCAAATACGAACTCGGAAATTCTAAATTCGACTCGGAACATAAAATTATAAATTAAAACTTAAATTTGCTGAAAAGATTTCGTAAAATATTTCTACTAGAAAAATAGGGTACATTTCCGGGTGTTACAATATCTTTTTAAAGAGTTTGTCGAAAAAGCTAAGGTGACCGTCGATTGTTCTATCCTTTGTAATTATTTGTTATTTTACTGTTTAATATTGGACTTATTTTCGTGAAAATTGGGTGCAAACTAACATGATTAAATTGGATTTTATATTATTAATGTAACATTGTTACTGTAATATTATCGCGTTACTGTAACATTGTTACCGTAACATTAGTTAATGTAACATACCATGTTACAAATTAAACAAAAATTAATTATTAATTGTTATTTTGAGGGTATGTTTGATGTCGTAACATCATAGTGTGATGTATTTGTTATTTTTCACCCAAAATTTTGATGGTATATCATCTTTGTAAACTCACAAAGTTTTGCTTGCAACTGTTTTGAATAACATAAAATTTTCAATTCTTACATTATGAAATATGAAATTTGGGGGTAAAAGCTGTAAGTAAATTAGATTTCATCACTTTCTTTTCACAGTAACATTAGTACTGCATTATTGTTGTAACATGATATTCTTGATCTTGTAATAACAAAGTGTTATGTACCTGTTGATTTTCACCCTAAATCCTGATGGTAGCTAGGGGCCATGTTTTGCAGAAGTTGTTGCAGCCTTACTACTGTCTGACATCATGTTGAAAAGAGTAGAATAGTTAAAGGCGAAGAAGGTGTACCAGGAAGACGGAAAAAAAATTTGAATCAATTGGATTATTAATTGTCTTCTTTTGTACATTGTTAAATTGCGTTTGATTTTTGTAATAATGTGCGATTTTATGTTGATTCTATATGTTCATAGCTTTCATAACATGTCTAGGGCTATGAAATTGTGAAATTTATAATTAGATTGATTTCATGAAATTTAAATTAGGGTAAATTTTGGGTATGAAATTAACTTTCGCAAGATACTTGACACATGTTACTGTGATATTGGTACTGTAACATTATTACTTCACAAGATAATACAGTTATTATTGAGGAATGGTCATTTTTTGTTGAATTGAATGTAGCATCACAATTTAATGTTGTGTGGTTGTCCAATTAAGTTTATTTGATGGTATAACATTGTTAAAAACTGCCAAAAGAAATGTTGAACACTAATAATGTTTAAATGTTGTTTTAAATTACAATAAATTCGAAGAAAGAAAGTTTGATAAAGCAACCAACACAAAAGGCTGACTTGTGCAAAAAGACGGTACATACAAAAAAGAGTAAGACAATAACAAGGAAGACGCACATGAGAACGTCTAAAAGGACGCCAACACAAAAGACATTAACAAACACAAGATGTATAAGTCCACGAAGTAGGAAAAAATAGAACAAAGATCGTGGTGCTTATTCTTCGTATTAAAAGCCATGAATATATGCGTGAAGAAGACAACATTAGTGAAATTGAAATGATAGTAGAGACTTTTAACGCTGTTGTCAAATTTTGATGTGTAAGTATAATGTCGACTTTAACATTGGTGTGATGTGGTATTATGAAGCACGTTTTGAATTCACTTGCTTTTTGTTGTTGAAATGAATTCAAGTAGAAACTTTGACACTGTTTCTGTGTTACTTTTATGAATAAATTATATTGCAGTAACACAATTACTATATACCAGCATTAATGTAATGAAGTTACAGTGCCACTGATACTTTAATAATTAAATAATAATCTTTACCTTTTCATTTTAGAGTTACTTTATACACTGTCTTATATAGTAAATGAACTATATAATAATTACTCTAGCATTATTCTCTTGTTACATACGTTAATGAATCAATATTGTTGTAGTAACTCTGTTACTGTAACATTGATCTCTCTTTGATGAAAAAAACTAAAAGATATTACAGTAATACTATGTTACTCTAATGAATAAATGATATTACAGTAACATTATCACTGTAAAGTAGAAAGGTGAGGATTACTTGTATAAGTGTTACTGTAATGAACTAGATAATAATTCTTTAACATTGTCTCATGTTACCTTAGTTAAAAATCAAAGATGTAATAGTATAACTCTTACTATGATAATAACAATAAAAATCAACCTTACTTTTGAAAAAGAACTACATGGAATGAAAGACAGTATTGTATTACAATCAAAACATTAAAAAAATCGCAAACTCCATTAATGTAGCAACACCAACATTTGAATAGCCATTAGCATACTCGTTATTCTGAACCTCTTCGTAGCGTGGATATAAAACTTAGAATGGCACAATAACCTGCTTATGAAAAAAACCTTCACTCAAAGGGGTTTGCAGGTCTCGATAATTAATAGAGGACGACCAATGATTTAAGCCTTGTCGAATTCATCAATACTACAATCCCTACTTCAATAGCAATCTAATATAGGCTCTGCAGCCTATCCTTGATAAATTGAGCCGCCTTTGAGTTTAATGATGATCTAAATCATTACTTGCTTCCCGAGTTTTGTGAGATAAAACAAGTAGATGATGTGGTTGAACATCACTTGGCTGTTATACAAATTGTTTACACCCGACATTATTTACGCAGTTGTAGTATATGGAAAACGCAAACTAATGAATACAACGCATATAAAACGACAATAGTGAGAGAAAACACGAAAAACATTGACAACGACTAAGATAGAACTATATTGTACTTTAATCTAAGACTCGTGTTACAATAACACTGTTACTATGAATATTGAAAAACAATGTGTTTTTAGCGTAATATAGACCTAGTCTTACTGCAACAACGTGACACTAAACTTCAGCATCGTATGACATGAATGTAATAAAAAAATTGCCTAACCGAAAAAACTCCTAAATGCATACAAAGGAGTAATAAATTTATCAATATGCATGATTTTCTCAATATCCATACAAGCAATGAACATGAAATTTGAGAAACACAATGGATCGTCAAAAGTATTAGTTAAACATAAATTACACAAATTCGAAATTCAATAACAAAATCGAATTGTTGTAATTGAATAATAATATTGAAATCAACTAGAAGAAGCATATATTACCTAGAAATCGGTTGGAAGTATGCGTCGAAATATACGATTTCAATTGACGGATCTAAAATCGATGATTGATTAAATTGTTTAAATTATTGAACTGATTTAATCTTGGATTGATAGAATTATGAATTGCTTGAACTGAATAAAACTAATGGGATCAGAAATTGATAAAATCGACATTCAAAGTTGAGTATTAATTAAAAAAAATTCCGAATTCTATTAAAAAATATATGTGAATAGAACGAATTAACCTGGATATCGATTGAAGATGAGTGATCGAAGTATGAGAAATTAGAGTTTCATTAAACTGCTTTGATAGAAAATTGCAAAAATCGTGGATGAATTGCAAAAGTAGTGTGATTTCTTTGGAAAAATCGCCTGAATTGGGGAAAAATTGAAGGATTTAGAGAAACAATGTGATTATAGAGAGAAACAAGAGAGAGAAAGTGTTTAGTTATGAGAACTAATTGTTGAAAAGTTCAGGCTTTTATATGTCAATCATGAATTAATCACAGCCGCTGATTAGTGTTAGAGTGGATGGTGGAGATTCACGGGACGTACTCACCCAAGATATGTGGACTCACCGGATGCAATTTCTATATATATATATATATATATATATATATATATATATATAGAATTAGGATCACGTGAGTCCACCCTATCTTTTTGAGTCTGTGAGTCCATGATACAATATCACAAATTATACTAAACAATATCACGGGATATACTATACAATATCACATCACTGAACCACATTCAC
Source organism: Heliosperma pusillum (assembly GCA_022085475.1). Classification (NCBI taxonomy): domain Eukaryota; kingdom Viridiplantae; phylum Streptophyta; class Magnoliopsida; order Caryophyllales; family Caryophyllaceae; genus Heliosperma; species Heliosperma pusillum. The sequence goes on from JAIUZE010046428.1 coordinate 81,360, forward strand.
GCACTATTACTAACGTTTTTTTTCTTATACTTTTTTCACACCAATTGATTCCAATACCGAAGCTCCGACAAACACCAACATTCTCTCGCCCTTTCATGCCAGAAAGTCACTATTATGTGTGTTTCACTTAAATTTATTGTATATAACTTCTTTTATCATATTTGCTCTCTACAAAGAATCTTTGCCTCTGTCATTTTTCTTCATAGCCGACAACGAGATCCTTAATCTAACGACGACAATGATAAATTTTGTTGTGATTAGGGGGTGGTGTGAGCTCCGAGTAGGAGTAATGTGTAAGGGTGGAGGAATATGAAGATTGAAAAAAAAAACAAGGGTGACGATGGTGCCGGATAATTGTTTGTTTGTGTCATCTAGGTGCTTCGATATGTCGTCGTTATTGGTGGGTGGGTGGTCGTCGTCAACGACGAGTAGTATTACATATAATTTTTTTCACCCTTTTGTGTTGTTTTTTTCGTGATATTGTTTAGTTTAACCAGTGATATTGTTTTGTGTAATCTGTGATATTCTATAGTTGGACTCACGGACTCAAATATTTAGTTGGACTCACCGGATCTTGCCCCTCTCTCTCTCTCTCTCTCTCTATATATATATATATATATATATATATATATGTTGGAGTAGGTGTCCTCCACAAAAGTGCGCCACATAATAAATCTTATTATGGAATATAATTGGGATATTTATTGACTATATATATGATTAACGTAAATCAATAACGGTTGGCTGACTAGAGTTTGACGTTATTGTCGTTTGACGGCGGTGATCAACTGATCCCTTTCGGTCACACCTAAAGGATGAAATCCAAATAGTAACTAATTATTTGTATACGATACAGTTAATTAGTACATTACTTATATTCGATATGTACGAGAGTTAATTGTTAGAAATTGAGTTAAGAACTCAAATTCGATTAAACTTATTTTTCAATTATGCGATAATTGACTAATAAATTTATATCTTATTTTAATACGATTAAATAAGATTTAACTTAGTAATTAATCGTTAAATTACTAAATTAGTTGAGGTTTTGAGATAGAGGTAATTAGTTAATTATATTTACAAGAGTTGTAAAATAAATTAACTAAGCATTGTGGGACCCATTATATATTGATATAATGGTAGAATACTACTTAAAATGTTAAGTACATATTATTCATTTATTTGTGTCATATAATTGTTATATGATCAAATTAACAATTAATTATACAAGATAATTAACCATATGATCAATAAGTATTTGTAAGACAAATATCAAAAATCAAAATGGACCAAACTAAGGCCATTGTGGCCGGTTGGCTAGTAGTTACATGGTGATGATTTTGTTCTTATTTTTACTCTTTAGTTACTTTATGAAAGTGACATAACAAGTAGTAAACAATCATCACTTGTTCTACAACACTCCACTCTAATGCATGTGATCAAATTGAACAAAATAAGAGTATTATTTGGACTACATGATCCGGCCTCAAGGTCTATAAAATGAGCATTTTGTGTTCATTTTATAACTACTTCATTTTGTGCTTGTTTTCTTACTTATCTCAAAAACCTCATCTTCTCACTAAAACTCTCAAATACTAATATTTACTAAGTATAACTAGTGTAGTAATATAGTCATAATATTAGTAGTATATTATCTATCTTATTATCTAGTTAATAATAAGGGTAGATTAATTTGGGTTAATCTTGGTGCAACTTAGAGGAGATCTTCTACTTTGGAGATTATTTGTGTTCATCCATATTATTAGCTCAAGAACAACAAGAAGGAGTTCTTGTTGTGCCCTTATATTTTCCATATCAATGTGAGGAAATTTCTTCTCTTATATAAATGTCTTTATATTTGCATGCATGTTACATAGATCATTAAATACTAAATTAACAAGTAATTTAGCAACTAATTAGAGGAGTCTAATTAAGGTCTATGGACTTTCAATTGGTATCAGAGCTAGCTTGTAGCATGCATGTTCATTTTGGACATTTTTATTAAAGTTATAAGATAACTAATAAATCAAAGATTTTGAGTTAAAATACGATTCTGACGAAATTATTTGGTGAATGTATACCTACTGACCTCAAAATGTTTGTGGTTAAATTTCGTGATTTTAGGGATTAATTTGCTATTTATTTTGATTTTTGGCGTTAAAACCGAGTTAACATGCATTTTATGAGTTAAAAGTTAACTAAAAATAGTTTCATGTTGATTCTGGCCATAAAATTTTAAGATGACCTCACATGCATTTCTTACATATTGTATGTAAAATTTCGTGACTTTTACTTATGTATTGCATGTTCATTGATTTTTATACGATAAAAATCGATAATATGAGATTATAATGTTCATAAAATTGAAACGTCCATTTCTGGTATTGAAAGTTTTTTTACATTTTACATTCTGATGTTGATACTCTTGGTGAAATTTCATAATTTGTTTCACTGTTTTACTATATCTAATGTTTTTATTTGATAAAACCATTAAATACAAAGCTATTTGTTCATAAAATTAATTTAAATTTTTTGAGCAAATGTTTTTTATTTTTATAGTTCCTGGAATTTTCCAGAATGTACAAAATTTTTTGGTTTCAAATTTTATGATGTTTATATTTTATTTTGGTTTTATTTCATAATTGTTATGATTAAACCGTAATATTTAGCAAATGAAATCAAATCGATCTAATTAAGACCAACAAAATTAGTAGTGACTAATTTTGAGTTCTAAATCAGTTTAGTTAATTAGTTTGAATTTAAATGCGATTTAAATGTTGATAGTGATTTTTAATGGTTAAAAATCAATAAATCCCGGAAAAATCGAGCTACAATGAGCATGAATTGAATCTAGGACGATTTTGGCATGAATTTTGCAGCAATTTATTTAATTTATGGTTGAATGAATGAATGTCATTTATTTAATAATTTATGCAAATTTTGTACCTAGTATGGCCTAGTTATTTTTAATCGTTATTACCCGTAATGTAAGGGAATAACGGTTTGGTTGTAATTTTATTGCGATCTCGTATCGCCGGTTTGTATAATTTAATAATTTTATTTTATAGAATAAATGTATAATAGGAATTTGTATATTTGTATATTTGTAATTATTTTTATGAAGACCGGTGACTCACTCAAGACGGTGCCATTTTGGAAGGTGTTCCAAGTGAAGAGGCAAGGGACCAAGGAGTTGGTTTCCGAATTGTAACTATCTAGTTAATTTTGATTAGCTAGGTGGCCATACTAGGATTTTTATGTTGCTTGATTGCTTGCTTTATTTCCGCTCATGCCAAAATCGTCACACATGCAGTTTATTTACCGTTATTGTCAATTTAACGTTATTCACAATTCACCGACTTAGTTCACTTATAGGGAATTAATAACTAAATTGACAAGATCTCTCACATGTTTAAAAAAATTGAGATTAGCCTTACCAATTAATAACACCTATGAATCTCGTGTTCATTAGGGCTACCACGCTCGTGGGTCCCTTTTTACCTCAGGTAAGTAGGGTGATACGATTACAAGCTAAAATTGTATTGGACTCAACGAGATAAGCGTTATCTTGGGACTAGGAGATGGATTTCGTTGAAATCCGTCAACCAAGAGTTCTAAGGGTAGAATTAGTCAAGTAACGACTTACCATTTCTAGATAAAAAGTAGCATGCGATGACTATTTTTATTTAAAGATGGGTCTTGGAATCATTTATATAATTTAGTGAGAGGTCATGATATGAATGCTTAACTTGTTAAAATGTTTTTCAAGTAAATTAACAATGAATGTTTATATATTTCTTTTTGTTGTAGTTACCATATTCGCATAATGTCAACATCATCAAACGTTGCAACCTTGGGTAGAGACTCATGGTTGAGGTCCGTCATGGACAAGTGTGTCCTAAAGGATGACGGAAGTAACTTCGTTGAATGGGATTCAAAGATCAAGAGCGCCGCGTTATCCGATAACGTGCTTCGCTACTTGGTTGAAGAGCCCCCCACCGAACCCGCGCCAAGATCGTCCGCGGTGGTTCGGGCCGAGTATGACCTTTATTTGAAGGTTTCTAATGACGTCAAGAATGTCTTGATTTGGTCAATCTCACCCAAACTCAAACTCCAATTGATCTCTCTCAATGCATATGCGATATTCACGAGGATCACTTCGATGTTTTCGCAAGCCCCTCAAATTCTCCAATATGAGGCAATTACGAAATTCTTTGACCCTAAGCTTCAAAGGGGCCAAAAAGTTGGCCCACACGTGCTCAAAATGGTTGAGCACGCGGACACCTTAGAGCGTCTAGGGTGCAAATTCCGAGGAATTGGTGGTGGTAAGATCCTTCATTCACTCTACCTAAGTTCACCCAATTAGGGTGAATGAACTATAACATGAATGCATGGACAAAGTTCCATGAACTCCATGCACCCCTCACCCAAGCGGGAGAGGGACATGGAGGCTAGGGGGAGTGAACCCAAGGATGTTCTTTCCATGAAAATGAAGAACATGCACCTTGGGGTAAGGAAGGACAAGGGAAAGGGTAAGACTCTTTTCAAGAAATCCGGCAAGGGAAAGGCCAAGGTCTTTTATAAGGCCAAGCCCAAAGTCAAAAAACACGCGGAGGCGGATTGCTATTATTGTAATGGCAAAGGGCATTGGAAACGCAATTGCCCCAAGTACTTGAAAGACAAGAAAGACGGTTGTGTGACAACGTCAGGTAATCTAATCACTCTATAGATAGAGATGAACTTTGCTAGTACCTCTTCTGTGGGATTGGATACCGGTTGTGGTCTACTTTGTAATCATGTACAGGGGCTGAGGGACGTGCAAGCACTAGCCAAGGGTGACGTGGACCTACGCATGGGAAATGGAGCTAAGGTAGCCGCAGTTTCCGTGGGCACGTACGTTCTTCTTTTGCCTAATGGTTTAGAGTTGTATTTAAATAATTGCTATTATGTACCAACTCTTACCAAGAACATTATCTCCATTTCCGTGTTAGACATGGAAGGTTTTTCATTTTGTATTAAGAACAACTGTTGTACTTTTGCTTTTAATGAAATGGTTTATGGCGAGGCCATTTCTATTGGAGGTATTTATGTTCTAGAAATTGCAAAAGAGGTCTATCATGTAGAAAACAAGAAGCTCAAAACAGGTGAACCTAATCAATCATACCTTTGGCATTGTCGTTTAGGGCACATAAACGAAAGACGCAAAAGAGACTTGTTTCATTCTAAAGTACTCAAACCATTCGATTACGAATCTTATGGCGTTTTGGCCGAAATCCTGTCTTTAGGCAAGAGACTCGTGCCTTTACGGGAAAAAGGGGGTACACGCGCAAAGTGAAGTATTAGGACTTATACACACGGATGTATGCGGGTTTCCAATGACTATCAGAGCAGAGGGTGGTTTATCAATACTCCATTACTTTACCGACGACTGAGTAGATATGGATAATGTTACTTGATGAGGAATAAAAGTGATGCTTTTGAAAAGTTCAAAGAATTTCAAAATGAAGTAGAAAACCAATTGAATAAAAAGATTAAAACCCTACGATCTGATCGTGGTGGTGAATACTTGAACCATGAATTTGATTCACACCTGAAAGATTGTGGTATAGTATCACAATGGACTCCTTCTGGAACACCTCAATTAAAACGGTGTATCCGAAAGGAGAAATCGAACACTTATTGATATGGTTCGATCTATATGGAGTCTAACAGAGCTCCTGATTATTTTTGGCGCGTTTTGCTATCTACTGCAATATTTTCACTAAATCGAAAAGCCCGGACTAAAGCGTGCAAAACAAGACTCATATGAGATATGGACAGGGAAAAGTCCTTATTTGTCATTTATGAGAATGTGGGGATGCGAGGCTTTTGTTAAGAATAAGGCTGCGATAAACTCGCCACCCAAATTGGACAAAGTGTCTTTTTGTAGGATAATCCAAAGGAGTCACGTGGTATGGATTTACTTCTACAATAAAACCCGAGGACAAAGTGTTTGTGTCTCGTGATGCAGTCTTTTTAGAAATGATTTTATTTCTAAAAGACAGAGTGGGAGAAAATTTGAACTTGATGAAGTCCAAGAGCCACAAACCGAAAAGGACGACAACGAGGAAAACGTTCCCTCTTCGTCTGGTACGGTCATTATTCCTTCGGAACCTAGGAGGTCAAGCAGAATTAGTTATCCACCTGATAGATACCTTGGTATTATAGAGGAAGGTGATGACTGTAATGTTTTACTTTTTGAAAGTAACGAACCTACTACCTACAAAGCAGCCATTTCTAGTCCCGACTCAAAGCTATGGCTTGGAGCCATGCAATTCGAAATGGATTCTATGTACGACAATCAAGTATGGGACTTGATTGATTTACCTAAAGAGGTACGACCTCTTCAGTGTAAGTGGATCTATAAGATCAAAAATGGCATAGACAAACATAATGATGTTTATAAAGCTAGATTGGTGGCTAAAGGTTTCACCCAAGTTCATGGTCTTCACTATGACGAAACCGTCGCCCCAGTCGCCATGCTTCGATCATAAGGATTATCTTAGCGGTTGCCGCATTTCATAATTATGAGATTTTGCAAATGGATGTCAAAACCGCCTTCTTGAATGGGATTCTAGAAGAGGAAGTGTACATGACACAACCTGAAGGTTTTGTGGATCCATCAAACCCTAAGAAGGTATGCAAATTTAAGAGATCCATCTATGGTCTTAAGCAAGCATCCAGGAGTTGGAATCATCGTTTTGATCATGTAATTAAACAAAATGGTTTCACTCGAAGTGTCGAGGAACCGTGTTTATACATGAAGTTTAGTGGGAGTAAAGTAACTTTTCTAGTCTTGTATGTGGATGACATACTACTCATTGGGAATGATATTCCAATGCTCACTTCTGTAAAGGAGTGGCTAGGAATACATTTCCAAATGAAAGACCTAGGAGAGGCCCACCGCATCTTAGGTATCCGGATCTATAGGGATAGATCTAAAAGGATACTAGCATTAAGTCAAGAGACTTATATAGATAAGATTCTTGATCGGTTCAACATGAAAGACTCTAAGAGAGGCTTTATTCCTATGGGAAGTGGGATCACTTTGAGCAAGTCATGAGTTGCCCTACGAAAACCGAGGAGATTGAACGCATGAAATTGATTCCCTTACGCATCAGCGGTGGGATCAATCAGTTATGCTTATGAGGTGCACTCGTCCCGACGTTGCATTATGCTTTGGCATGACAAGTCGTTACCAAGCCAAAGCCAGGTGAGAGTCACTGGATAGCCGTTGTAACGAAACATCCTTTAAGACTTGAGAAGGACCAAGGATTCGTTCTAGTGGTTTGGAAGGAGACGGGTTACGTGTAAAGGGGTTACACAGAGCCAGTTTCCAAACAGATAGGGATGATGAAATCCCAATCCGGCTACGTTTCTTGATGAATGGGAGGTAGCTGTTTGCTTTGGTAAGAGTTTTCAAAGCAACGCGTTTACGCGGATTCTACACAGAAGAAGAGACCTTGAGCGTCTGATAGCTGAAAAGAAAAGCTTGTGTGGATTCGGCATTTTTGGAAGGACTATCAGTTAGTCCCTATGCCAAAGATCCTATCACAAATTGATTGTTTTTTGATATTATTCAGATGGGGCTATTTTCGGCAAAAAGAGCCCAAAGTCAGTAACAAGTCCTAGACATGTACTTAGGAAATATCATGTAATTAGAGATTACGTGGACAGAAAGGAAATTGACATTTGTAAGGTTGGACAGATGACAACATTGCTGATCCTTTAACCAAGCCTTTATCAAAGGCTAAGCATGATGGTCATGTCGTCACAATGGGATTGAGACGTGTGCCAGAATTCCTTTAGATTATGTAATATTTAATAATTGAATGTTGTATTAATTATTTCATATATGATAATGGCATGCATGTTCGATTTTTATTTTAAACTCTTTTATTTGGTTTGACTAATTTAATACTACTTTTGTTTATATCGAATAGATTGTTGGGACCCTATTCAATTGAATAGGACGAACTTAGTATTTTGTCCCTAGTCACTCAATGAGGTGACGTCTCGAAATGACTAGATTGTAAGTCGATCGATGGTTGGTTCAGCACCATGGGGTCATGGAGATGACTGGTCGTTTACATAGACAGACGGTATGACACTCTGTCGGACAGTGACATTGTAGAGACCCTTAAATCAATTATTTGATGCCTGATCGTGGCAGGGTCTTCTATCTTATTCCTATAAGTCGATTCTTTTGACTGGCGACCGTCTATCTGAGTCGGTGCAGTTTTCGATTGGTTTTGGTTGATGTTCTAGGTCGTGCCGTAAAAGGAGGCCGATGGACTTCTTCTGGAGCATGGTGATCTGCATCATACAGAGTAGATGGATCAACAGGAATTGTCCACCCACGTTGGGTAAAAACATCTTTAGGCCACTCGAGGAGAAGTTACTGTAAATGCGTGGCCACGCTCGGAAAGAGATCTATGGTAGATTTTCCGGTCAAACAGTTACTCTCCCTATCGAGAAAACCACTCTAGATATTGTCAATCGCAAGTGCGACCTGAAAGACACCTTGCGTTGAGTGAGAGATGTGATAAAGAGACAAGAGAATCGGTGACGCACACTTGTGTCAGACAAGTGGGAGATTGTTGGAGTAGGTGTCCTCCACAAAAGTGCGCCACATAATAAATCTTATTATGGAATATAATGGGGATATTTATTGACTATATATATGATTAGTCAGTTGATTAACGTAAATCAATAACGGTTGGCTGACTAGAGTTTGACGTTATTGTCGTTTGACGGCGGTGATCAACTGATCCCTTTCGGTCACACCTAAAGGATGAAATCCAAATAGTAACTAATTATTTGTATACGATACAGTTAATTAGTACATTACATATATTAGATATGTACGAGAGTTAATTGTTAGAAATTGAGTTAAGAACTCAAATTCGATTAAACTTATTTTTCAATTATGCGATAATTGACTAATAAATTTATATCTTATTTTAATACGATTAAATAAGATTTAACTTTGTAATTAATCGTTAAATTACTAAATTAGTTGAGGTTTTGAGATAGAGGTAATTAGTTAATTATATTTACAAAGAGTTGTAAAATAAATTAACTAAGCATTGTGGGACCCATTATATATTGATATAATGGTAAAATATTACTTAAAATGTTAAGTACATATTATTTATTTAATTGAGTCATATAATTGTTATATGATCTAATTAACACTTAATTATACAAGATAATTAACCATATGATCAATAAGTAATTGTAAGACAAATATCAAAAATCAAAATGGACCAAACTAAGGCCATTGTGGCCGGTTGGCTTGTAGTTACAAGGTGATGATTTTTGTTCATGTTTACACTACTTAGTTACCTTTTGAAAGTGACATAACAAGTAGTAAACAATCATCACTTGTTCTACAACACTCCACTCTAATGCATGTGATCAAATGAACAAAATAAGAGCCCTATTTTGGCTTGTGAAGTCCGGCCAAATGGCCTATAAAATGATCAAGTGTTGCTCATTTTTTCTTACTTCATTTTGTGCTTTGTTTTCTTACTTCTCTCAAAACCTCATATTCTTACTAAAACTCTCAAACACTAATATTTACTAAGTATTACTAGTGTAGTAATATAGTCATAATATTAGTAGAATAATATCTAGCTTATTATCTAGTTAATAATAAGGGTAGATTATTTGGGTTAATCTTGGTGCAACTTAGAGGAGATCTTCTACTTTGGGGATTATTTGTATTCATCCATATTATTAGCTCAAGAACAACAAGAAGGAGTTCTTGTTGTGCCCTTATAATTTCCATATCAATGTGAGGAAATTTCTTCTCTTATATAAATGTCTTTATATTTGCATGCATGTTACATTGATCATTAAATACTAAATTAACAAGTAATTTAGCAACTAATTAGAGGAGTCTAATTAAGGTCTATGGACTTTCAATGGCGACGCTTGTTCTCTGGGCATAATTTGTGGTTGTGAACAATGTGATGTTTGGTGACTATGTAAACTCCATTTTCATCAACAAAACAACAGATCATTGCTTCGCAATGTGTTCTTATATCTTGTTTTGTGAAACATTTGGCATCTGATTTCTTATACCTTTCTTTCGAACAACAATATTGTTTCATTGACATACCACTTCCGTCTGATCTTTTTCTTTTCTTGTTTCGCCGTATGCTAAACTCCATCAAAAAAGCAAAGTCATTGTAAAGGTCATAGGCTTCTAGTTCATTATTTGCCTTATTATATAGCAAACCAGATTTGTCGGATTCGATGACTACGATCTTCTCATGTGCTGCAAAAATAGTTTTTTTCTCTTACTATCATAAATTTGTATGCCTAATCAATACATTAGTGCAATTTTATGAATGAAATAATAATAATATGTGCATAAGAAAACTCTTTTTCCATGGAACTGACACTTTTACACTTAAATATGATATCATAATATGATGAATATGAACACACCCCTTAATGAATCTACAAGTGGCTGTCACACAAGTTGATGAATATGCATATATATAATGAGTAATGAATATACAACTTTGCCGAAGCAGTCGATGGATATGCAGATATTATGTAGTGAGTGTACCACTTATTAACAAAATGTTCGGTGAATATGCACGTATTCATGTTTAAATATAGTACATATTAGCCGAGTTATTCATTGAAAAATGAGATACTAGTAATGAATATTGAAATTATCAGTACCAAATTTGCCAATTGGTTGTTCATATGCCATATTAGTTTGATTAATTCAACATTCACAAACAAATTAAAAGATTATGAATCTTAATTTATGAATCATTCCACATTCATAACAAAAAGGTTACTATATGCAATCTAGTTATTTACCTAGTAACATCAATAAATTGCAAAAAACAATTCATATCGATGCAAATTTAGCCGAAAGTAATGATAAGTGAGAATGAAAAAAAACCTTGATTTGTGACGTTGAATTCAGAAAAATCAATACCTTCATTTGCAGATTTGTTCAAATCAATTGAATGATTATCATTAACGATTTGCTCCATATAAAAAACGCCCAAGTAATTAGCATAAGTCTAAGAATTTGAGTAGAAATTATTGAAGGAGATGAACTTAGTGAATGTGAAAATTTAAATTTGCAGAGAGAAGAAGGATAACTGTAAATTTAGTGGGAAGTTGATTATGTTCCTTTTTTTTTTTTCTTTTTTTTTTTTTTTTTTTCCAATTACTGTATGGGAGTACCCTACTCCCTACTCCAGGGAGCAGGATATAATTTGCATAATTTAGTGACAGTCTAAATAAGTCTTCCTTCCAAATCTTGTCAAAGATGAAAAGATTTTAATCTTCTAATAATAAAAGAGGATACATGAGTGACACATTTTGAGAGTGCTTATACCCTTGGCTGACGTCACTAATTACAAAATTGCCACTTTCAAGTTGTTTACTTCTCCTTCACTTATCTTTTTCATTTTACCGTGATATAATTCTCGTCACTTATCTTTTTCATTTTCATTTCTTATACATTTTTCTCTAAAAACAAAGAAAACCCTCGTCACTCAGTCTTTGTCTCTCCTCAAAAACCCATAAATTTTCAAAGATGGTGAAGGCTCCAGGTCTTTACTCTGACATTGGAAAGAAAGCTAGAGGTTCCCCCCCCCCCCCCCCCCCTTTTTTTTTAAGATTTAAGATTTTCTTTATTTTTGAGCAATTAATTTGTTCAAAGTTTTAATCTTTTTCTGTTATTTTGTGTTATAATTGATGGGTTATAGTGATTAAATTGTTTTTATCTATACTTAGATTCATATTTTAGTGATTAATTTGTCTAAAGTTGAAATTTTTTGGGGTTTAGTGGTTAAATTGTCTTTATATATATATAATTAGATTCATATTTTAGTAATTAATTTGTCCAAAGTTGTAATCATTTGCTGTTATTTTGTGTTGTAAATGATGGGTTTTAGACTTTTAGTGATTATTAAATGGTCTATATATATACTTAGATTCATATTTTAGTGATTAATTTGTCTAAAGTTTGAATCTTTTGGGTTTTAGTAATTAAATTGTCTTTATATATATACTTAGATTCATATTTTAGTGATTAATTTTTCCAAAGTTGTAATCTTTTGCAATTATTTTGTGTTATAATTGATGGGTTATCGTGATTAGATTGTTTTTATATATACTTAGATTCATATTTTAGTGTTTAATTTGTCTAAAGTTGTAATCTTTTCGGTTTTAGAGATTAAATTGTCTTTAGATATATATACTTAGATTCATATTTTAGTGATTAATTTGTCCAAAGTTGTAATCTTTTTGATGGGTTGTTTTAATTTTGTGTTATATTTGATGTATTGTCTATATATTTTGTGTTTGTAATGATACTTAATTACTTTTTTAGTGATTAATGTGACACCCTCAAATTTGCGGAAAGAAAAAAAATAATTTAAATAAATAAAAGATGAGAATACGTTTCTAATAGGTTCACTTTAGTGAAAATCGGTAAATTTTAAAACCGGAACCTACTATTAAATATATTCATCATAACAAAGGTGTCTTAAACAAACAAGGTTCATAACAAAAAGAAATAATATTATACATAAGAAATATCTAAAACGGGAGACATGTTTCTCGTATAAATATGGAAATAAAAGAGTGTATAATAATATACAATCTTAAGAACCGAATATAGGTCCAAGGTAAATACTTCGCTCGCTAGCTCGTCAATGTACCCAAGTATGCATCACAAACCTGCCAACCGCATTAAATATAAACACGGAAGCCACAGTCAGTGGGGAGTAACTCCGAGTTCTCCCAGCCACGAAATGTCGAGTTTAATAAACATGAATAACATAAAAGAGATGTATATGGAAAATACAAAACCTTAACATATACGATATGCTTTTCATGTTGTGAAACAATTAACTAACATATAACCTATCATAGGAAAGCTAAGTACGCAGCAAGTATCATGTGAATCATTTACACCGGTAATCCAAACTCTATACAACCTTAGAGCCGGCTTGGCTCCACCTTCTAAGATTCATAGAATCCTCAAAATAAAGACCACTACGTCTAGAAACAGGCATAAGTTCTTAGGACAGTCAATAGTCGACTTCTGTAACTCGAGTCTATACCACAAGGTAGGAAAACATCCTAGTCCTAGACTGATCAGACCTAGCGACAACAGCTAACCCATTCACTGTCTCATTACCAACAGTACATGAGAATCTCTACTAGGCGACCCCCTAAGCAGAGTTGGCTAGTACTTAAGCTGGCTCCATTCCCAAAGTGGAAGCAATTAGGCCGCCATGCCCCCGGCTTGGTATCAAAAGGCCCAAGTCAGTGACACAAAAGCTATCAAGCTGTAAACTCCGTATGCTCGTTAAAGATAGTAAGGCCTATCGATGTCATG
>JAIUZE010046430.1:0-21691 GCA_022085475.1 Heliosperma pusillum
AACAAACATTAATACTCCACAAAGTCTAAAATTCTTCCAACCAAGTACAATATGCCACAAACAAAAGGGTATGGCATCCACAAAAATGTTACAAGAGGAAAGTAAGGATACTAATGGTAAGATGGAGGAACGTACATATAAGTAATTTCCAAAAGGCAAACAAGCTGGAAGAGAAAGAAGCACCTAGATAGAAGGAAGAGAGCATAATATAATAAGGACGAGAGAATTCATAGGTGAGGAAGAAATACACTTCAAATAGGCTTATAAATCTTCAAATCTTCGGTAGAGGATACCTCTTCTAGGTAACACAATGATCCACCTCCAAACGGTAGACACAAACAACCATAGCATCACTCAACACAATCAACAAACAAGCTAGAACCTAGCAAACATCAAGTACACCAAAGACTACCACCTTAAGTCCTTAAGTCTACCCATCTCTCATTTATTATTTCAAGGTCAAGTAAATTAAGTTTAGGGTTCACGTGTGTGCGTCGGGAGCGATAAAAAGCTCTGATACCAACTGTGACAACCCTCGCGAATGCGGAAATAATAAACAAACAAGCATGTGAATTATATTGCGGAAATAGGTAGTTTTTTAAAAACTTTTATACATGCAAGTTAAATAAAACGAGGAGTGTCAAAATATTACAACTACGTGCGGAAAATAACAAAGAGACGGAGTCTCTCAAAATGTTAACAAAGAACAAGTGTTTAGCAAATAAGCTAAAATCGTCTAGAGGTTAATCTTCCAGGGACAACGCCCGCTAGCTCACACCCGAACCCCAAAACATCACATCCAAAAAGGCATCCAAGCAAGCCACCTGTTCATTCATGAAAAACATGAACGCCACATTCAGTGGGGAGTAACTCCGGGTTCTCCCAGCCATATCACCTTTAACGTACATATAAGGAAATACAAAAGTAAAGCATGCATATATATATACATGTGAGTTGCGATAAGAATAGATAGGCAATTCTATAGATAATGATGAGATCAGGTGGAAATCAAAACCGTAACCATCATGTTATTCAAAGACTCGGGATAGACACTCTTAGGCAATCGAATACGCTCACTAGGGCTTGCATCTCACCGTTAGCGGTATAAGATTGATAAGATTGAGACTCGACAGACAAACCAGTCAAGTCATGCGATGATCACATCATATCCAACATATTACCATCCATTCACGAACCAAGACCTTGACGGTGTCAAGTCATGCAATGACCATGAATAAAATCATGAAATCACACATTCAAAGACAACGACACAACGACGACCTTTCTCACGGTAAATGAAACGCACTAGCATCGTGTACATGGCAAGTATGATTAACAGGCATCCACGGGATAAGCATTTCCCTGTAACGCATACACGATCACAGTTCGTATATGTTCACTAATTTCCTCCGGTAGGACGACGATAATAATACGGTCCTAGTCTAAATCTGGCCAGAATCCCGGAATCGCATTTTCCAGTTCGACATGCGATAAACGTTTCGCATCCAAGACTCGATCATCATATGAGCCGAGTACCCCAAATTCGGTAGCAAACATTCACTAAGAGGGGAAAAAGAGCTCTAGCCACCATAACAAGCGGTACGCTACATGCAACTAACACCACCTCGCACGTATACAACATTTGACGGCCGGGTCGAACAACGCATAGCGTTCAACTCCCAACCACGTCGTCATTGCCCACTACACATGCAATTAAGCAGTAGGATACCTCTCCGTTCCGACATTCCAGCCTTACGAACGGAAAGGTAGCCAAGGGAATGAGAATACAAAGCACAAGACAAAATAGTGCTCAAACCGACTCATTTGTAAAAAACGACTCAAAGTGGGAACATATCGAAAACCGTCACGAAACATGTGATACATGCGAATGAGATATCAAATATTCAAAACATGAATATTATAAGACATTACGTAAAATCATATGATAAACCGATCATGCGAACTATTATAAATTACGAGTTTTAAAAGTCAAGGGAAAACACCACAGCCGTGTTGCAGGCCGGGCAGGAGACCGGTGGCCGGTGGGCCGGCTCAGAACACAGGCAAAATCCCAAAAACAGAGAAAAGAGGTCTGGGCCGGTCAGTCGACCGGCGGCCGGTCGACCGGCACAGAGCACAACACCAAAATCCCACTTCACTTACTGATGTATTCCAGGCCGGGGTGGAGGGAGGCGGCCGGTACCCCGGCTCGGAGCACAACACTAAAAATCACAAAAATCACAAGTTTGGAAACTATCAAAACAAGGGTCTACTTCAAACGGTCATAACTAGAGTTCTAGATATGGAAATGCAGAAATTCCAAGTCGAGGTGATAGCTTATCCTCTTACGGTTCCAACGAGTGGTCACAAGCCCAAAACAAACACGTAACGAAGGAGTTATGATCATTCTACGAAAAAGGGTCGGTGCAGGAAATTCCCAGCCGGGCACTAGACCGGCTGCCGGTCCTTCGGCCAGGAACCCCATTCTACCCGAGAACAACCAACACCATTCCTATCATTTTCAATTCTCCTAATTCACTTCTAATAATTATCAACAATCAATATTCATCATCAACAATCATCAAATAACAATAATTATAAATCATAACATGATTCCTAAGCTTCTAATCGTATTCTAAATACGATTTCTAACATATAAAGCATGCAAAACACGTAAATGATACCGAGTAACCCTTCACCGTTACCTTTACGCGTCTTTAATCGATTACTAAACCTTCCTAGTAGTCTCCACCTACAAATAGGTAATAAAAGATGAATAAAATTCATCTTGAGACAGACGGATAATTTAAAAAGCGAGAAAGACGGTAATTTTATTACCAATACGGATAGAGGAAGGTAAGAGGGGAAGAATAAGACGAACTTACGTGAATTCCAATAAGAAACGAAGGAGATACGGCGAATCTAAGCTTGGAAAGATTATGGAAGAAGGATTTTGGGTTTCTTAGTGATGAAGTAAGTTGAATTGTGATGAATGAATGAAAATAGGTTAAGGTAGTATGATATTTATAAAGAAAAAGTCAACAAAAGTCAAAGACGGCTTAAAAGTCAAGAAAATTCAAAGACGACTTAAAATTCAAGAAAAGTCAAAGACGACTTAAAATTCAAGAAAAGTCAAACTCGACTCGAAAGTCAAGAAAAGTCAAACTCGACTCAAAAGTCAAGAAAAGTCAAACTCGCCTTAAGACGGGATTTTCATGGAATCTCACAAAAATTCCAAATACGAACTCGGAAATTCTAAATTCGACTCGAAACATAAAAAGCTAATTTAAAACTTAAATTCGCTGAAAAGATTTCGTAAAATATTTCTACTAGAAAAATAGGGTACATTTCCGGTGTGTTACAAGTAGCGTCGACATGAACACCCGCTCTTCTCTTCTCTAGCGGTTCCCATGATCCTCCGTCCTTTCCTTGCCATGACACGAGCCATTGATAGCCATGACACGAGCCATTGATAGCCATGACACGAGCCAGAGCAAGCCAAGACATGAGCCAGACACACAAGAAGAGTCTTTCAGCCTTCAGTTTACTCAACCAGCAGCAACACCTTGGGCAGGGTCCGGGCAGGGTCCAAGGTTAATTTGCAAGCTTAGAAACTTCAAACCAAGGATCAGACTTGGTCCTAGGGAGGGTCTATTATCTTTTTGTCTAGGGAACCTTCCTCAGAAAACGCCAGGATCACTCAGCAATTCAACAGCCAAGTCACCAGTCCAGTTACAACCTCTACATGGAGCAGTTCAGCTGTCATTGTCCAAACTTCCTATTTTGGCCAAGCAAACTCAAGGGACTTTATGCTCAGTCTTAGAGGATCAATACTACTTTAGTTTGGTCCAAAACACCAAGCTAAAAGTCCACCCTGTACCATATAAAAGGGAGTAGCAAGGCAACAAGGAAGCTGTCACTATCAGTGATGTTTCTTCTGTTTTAGTTTACTTTATTTCAGTTGTGTAAGCAAAGTAGCTGTTATTTTGTCTTTGTATTTAAGCCAATGTTGGCCCTAGATGTATTTGGACGTATGAGATGTAACCTAATTGCCTATAAAAGGCTCATTCCTAATGAAATGAAGGCGGATTTGAAGTAAACACAAAAACTGAAACCTTTGTTTCTGTTATCATCTCTTGGCCGTGTGCTTGAGAAAGCTTCCTTTGCTGTGTGCTTGGAAGTGAGCCCATACCCTTAGCTGTGTGCTGGGATCAAGACTCAACCCTCAACCATTGGCTTTGTGCTTTGGTTAAGGTTCTATCACTTTATTTTAGCATTTAGTCTAGCAAAACAGAGCAAACTTTAAGAGTGTATGACCTTAGTTCTTTTGTGTTGTTTTAGCTTGTTTTTCTGAATAATTACAGTCCAAAAAGTTGTGACTTTATGCCAAAAAAAAAATTGTACTACAATAGAATTTCTTATTTTTTTTTTCCATTTATTTAAAGCGTGAATCAAAACTTACTCATTTTTAAAATTCAATTTCTATAAATACTTCTTATAAACACATTTACTAAAATAACTACTTTAAAGTACACTTTAATAAAAAAATTTTCTTCTCGATTAACTCTAAATTTTTATGTTATTCCGTCTTTGTTTGAACTTATTCTGCTTGTCACTTAACTAATTTAAACTTTGAAACGTATGATTATTTACACAAATGGAGAATAAGTTCAAAACCAGTTAGAATAAGTCACCTGAATTGCATTTCGAATCAATTTTTTTATCAAAGTGTATTTTACACGAGTAATTTTAAGAAAATTATAAGTGAGTAATTTTAAGAAAAAAAAGATTATAAAAGAAATTAACTTCGAACATACTATTTTCTAAAATGATTTCTTATTATACTTGATTGATTCTTTATTCAAATTTTTTATATTATTTATAAAATTGATTTTGAATTAATATAATATCTATCTTTTTCATCTTCTGATCACTTATTTTCAACATATTTTTTTCTTTTCTTTATTTATTTATTCATTTGTTGAACATTATCTTTTATTTTCATTTTTTTAGCGTACTTATTCTGTTTGATCATTTTTTTTAATAAAATTCTCTTTTTTTTTTTTCTAAAACATTAACCAAAATTTAATTTTCACAAAGTAAATTTCATCTCTTTTTTTTATAAAAATCTTAGAAATAAGGTTATATATCAATTTTTGAATGAGATAGTTTCATAATATATTAGGTTTTGATTTCTAAATTAGATAAAAAAAATAATTAACTTATTTAATTTGATATGCTAAATTTTTAAACGTGATAAACTCTTTTATGAATATTTTTCAAGATTATAAATTTTAAATTAAAATTAATAAAAAAAATTAACATAAATTCAAAATTTTCAAAAACATAAATATTTATTTCGATAAAATTTTAAATTATCCTTGTTATGAAATAAAACGATTTAAAAAAATTATGATTTGTGATAAAATAAAAAACAATACCAATTTTTGTGTATAATTTTAAAAAAGTGTCAGTCTTATTAGATAGAATAAAAGAATACCAAAATTTTATTAAATAATCAAGTATTTTCAAAGTTTTATATCTAAATATATACATTGATCTATATTTGTCTAAATTTCATTCTGTAACACCCGCAAATGTACCCCATTTTTATAGTAAAAATATTATACGGATACTTTTCAGCGAAATTTAGTTTTAGTTTAGAATTAAATTTCCCGTGTCTAGTTTAGGATTTCCGAGTTCATTTTCGAACTTTACGCGAGATTCCGAGTAAGTTACGTCTTAAGGCGTAATGGGCTTTTTCCCATATGTTTTCCACTTACTCCCTCATATACTCCCCTTAACCTTAAACTCCCTCACACTCAACATCTCCTTCTTCCTCACCAAGTAAACACCAAAACCCTAACCTCCATAGTTTCTCAAGCTTATTATCGTCATTACTCCCAGACCCCGACAAAGACTACTTCTTGATAGAAGAGGACATCGACGCGGATTGCAGACGCGAAAAGGTAACGGTGAAGGGTTACTCGGTATCATTTACGCGTTTTAATGTGTTTTCTAGGTTAGTAATCGTATTTAGAATATGATTATTAATTTTAGGAATTGTATTTTGATGATAGTTGTTGTTAGTTGGTAATTGATAATGAGAATTGATGATTTGTGATGTTAGATGACATTTGTTGAATGTTGAACCTTAGTGAAATGGTGAATTTCGTGTGATATTGACCCAAGCCGGCCGACCGGCAGCCGGTCAGCTGACCGGCTGGGGAGTGGCTGATGTGAATTGTTGTTTACGTGAAATTTTGATGTACCTTAAGTCTCAGCCAGCCGACCGGCAGCCGGTCAACCGACCGGCTGAGACATATGCCAATATGACTTATTTTCTCGTATGACTTTGGTCCTAGCCGGGTAGCCGACAGCCGGTCCCTTTGACCGGCTGGGACACACTGCATTTTGAATTGTTTTCAAATGATACTACGGGTGCCAGCCGGGTAGCCGGCAGACGGTCCCCTTGACCGGCTGGCACACGCTGCCAATTCTTTGGTGTTTCTTACTTACGTTTTTATTTATAATATTTCCGATGGTTCGTTTATCGTATAAATTTATGTATTGACCTTAAATATTAAGGTTTCGAATATATGATATTCCATTCGCTTGTATCGCATGTTTTGTGACGCTTTTTCATATATCCCACTTTGAGTAGGTTTTTACACATGTTATTGGTTTGAGCACTATTTGGTATGTGCTTGGTACTCTCATTCCCTTGGCTACCTCTTCGTTCGTAAGGCTGGAATGTCGGAACGGGGAGTGTATCCTTACTGCTTAATTGCATGTGTTAGTGGGCATATGATGACGTTGTTGGGAGGAGAACGCTTTGCGTTGATCGACCCGGCCGTCAAATGTTGTATACTTGCGAGGTGGTGTCATTGCATGTAGCGTACCGCTTGTTGTGAGGCTTGTGCTCTTTTCTGCCTCTTTCGTGAAGGTTGACCGAATTTGGGGTACTCGGCCTCTATGATTGACCGAGTCTTGGGTGCGAAATGTTTATCGCATGTCGAATCGGAAAATGTTATTCCGAGAGTCTGGCCAGGTTTAGACTAGGACCGTATTATGATCGTCGTCCTACCGGGAGGAAATTAGTCTACATATACGAAATGTATTGAATCATGTATGCGTTAAGGGCAATGTTTTATCCCGTGGATGCCTTTTAATCATACTTGCATGTACACGTTTGGTTGGATGATTATATGATTGGTTTATTCGTGAACTTTGGATGAGTTGGCATGGTTTGTTTTTCGAGTCTCAATCTTATCAAACGTATGCCACTAACGGTGAGATGCAAGCCGTAGTGAGTGTATGGTTGCCTAAGAGTGTCATCCCCGAGTCTATCTATCATATGATGGTCACGGATTTGCACTTCATGTACCGATATCTTATATATTGATTTGCCTATTTATTCTTATCGTATTTCATATGTATATCTATGTATATGCATGCTCTACTTTTGTATTACTGTTTAAGTATGTTTAATATGATATGGCTGGGAGAACCCGAATTTACTCCCCACTGACTATGGCGTTCACGTTTTTCATGGATGAACAGGTTGCTTGATTGGATGGCTTTTTGCTTGTGGTATTTTGGGTTCGAGTGTGAGCTAGCGGGCGTTGGCCTGGATGATTCACCTCTAGACGTTGTTTAGCTAGTTGATAATAACTTTGATGTTGGATAGCATTTTGAGAGACTACGTCTCTTGTAGTATTTTATACTTTGGTTTGTAATTATTGACATTCCTCTTACCTTTCTATTTGCATCTAAAAAGTTTTAAAAACATCGTATTTTCCGCTATATAAATCACATGCTTGTTATGCATTATTTCCGCATTCGCGAGGGTTGTCACAGTTGGTATCAGAGCTTTATCACTCCCGACGCACATACGTGAACCCTAAACTTAAACTACTTGACCTTGAAATAATAAATGAGAGATGGGTAGAAGTTAAGGACTTTACTTGGTAGTCTATTTGTTTATGCTAAGTGTTAAGATTAACTTGTTTTGTTTTTGTTTCTTATGAAGATGGTTAGACCTCGAGTAGTAGAGAACGTTATGCTAGAAGCTCTTACGCAAGTGTTTAAGAATCAACAAGATGCGGCTATTGCTCAAGCCAACCAAGTTATCCCTCGTAGTGAAGATAACCACCAAGGAGGCTACGCTTGGGTGGCAAGCCAAATAGCTAGGAGTAAGATTATACCTTATGGTGGAGAACCGGACCCTACCGAGCTATCAGAATGGTTCCGAGAAATGGAGAAGCAATTTGATTTATACCAAGTTCGTGAAGAGGACAAGGTAAGGATTGCAAAGCACTTCCTTGTAAGGGAAGCAGATAATTGGTGGGCGATTACTAGTGCCACCGCTACTCTTGAAGATGATTTCAATTGGGCTTGTTTCAAAGCTCTAGTGGAAGGCCGATTTTATCCTAAGGAGCTGATCGGGCCTGTCGCAAGCCCAATACAAAGATAAATTACCCAGACTAGGCTAATAACAAATTAATGTAATTAGGGAAGTAGGGGTCGATCCTCAGGGAGATGGTGCTTCCTATAGAATGTTAAGTGTCTCGCAATTGGGTTCTATCTAATGATTTCTGGGTTTTTGGATTTTTGATATCTAAACTAATATAAAGCATAAATGAAAACAAAATAAAAACAAATGAAAACAATAAAGCAAGTAATGAAAAGCATCTAGGGAAATAAGTTCACACATGTAGATTGACATATTAATGAAATTGGATTTGGAACATGCAAATAATTCATTGTGAGTTCGTAAGAATGATGTGTTCATTACAATCATAGATCAGATGGTCTAGCAGGCTTTTTAGGCGATTTACTAGGTCTTAATCTACCATGTCATGCTTTGTCTATTCAATTCTCGTATGAGAAGAGGATTGTAAGGTGGATGAGATGATATGAGGGGCTAGAGCATCTATTTATAGTATTAGGGTTTCGTGGAGAAGAGGTCGGGCATTAAACACATAGGACAAAAGTAGGAAGAAGAAGCCGCCATGCTCGGATCAGCAACCTTACCCGATCGGGTACACACTTACCCGATCGGGTATGTGGTTTTCTGGAAGCTCTTGACTAACGTTTCATCTTCCTTTGCTTTGACTTGACTTCCAACATCCCCCTTGACCTCTTGAGTCGGGTTTGTTGATAGGGTTTGATGTAAAGCGATGAATTCTTTCGCCTAACTGATTGATCTTCCGACAATTGCAAAACTGTCTTTACTTTTTCTCTCTTTTGAATTAGTGAACCTTCTTGAAATGCCTTTGACATGGTCAAGCTTTCTTCTTCAAATCGTCGGGTTCTAGGCAAATGCTCGGGAATATAGAAAAAGGGCGTAGAAACGTCACTTTCCCTACAAAACAGGTTAGAACACAGGAATTCGCCTAGAAGACGATATTAGCTCATAAAATGGCTTAACAAAGCACAAATGACATTCAAAACCGAGCTAAAATGGGGGTTAAAATCATACAAATATTCACTTATCAAACTCCCCCAAGCTAAACCTTTGCTTGTCCTCAAGCAAACATAACTAACACTACCAGGACAAGGGTTGCAAGCATTGGCTATTACACCATCAGGAAACAAATCTCAACATAAAGCTTTGGAAACATAATGAATCATAACCCAAAAACAACGTGGGCAAGAATGATACATAAACATGGCTGAGATTTACATAACGGCGTAGCACAAAGAATTTCTGCAACAGGAGTATATGAACAAGACAAAACACAAGCTCAAGACAAGACTCAACATCAAGACAACAACACCATTCAAGACAACAACATCCATTCAGACAACACCATGACCAGTTATGACAATGTCCTATTCAGTCCAAGCAACAACCACTTCAGGCCTGCTAAGACAACACCACACCAACCAGAACAAAGCCTAGCCATCCACTTCCCAAGACTAAGCCACAACAACACACATCCAACAGCAAAACAAACCCAACACAACAAAAACAACTCTCAGCCAAAAACAGCCTATCACAGTCTTTCTAAACAGGGTCCATGGGGGTCCCACACATTCAAACAAGCCTTACCAACCATCAACCTTAGTCCTTGGGAAGGTCCTCTACAACCTTGCCCAGGACTTCTCTTCCAGGAAATGCACACACAAAAAGTTAGTCTAGGGACAAGTTCAAACTATCCAAATTTCAGTCCTTTTTGCAGTAGTTAACATGTCACTATCAAACTTTCCTGTTTTGATCAAACAAGCTCGAGGGCCTTTTAGCAGGACCTTTGGCATCCATCCCACTTCAGTTGAGCTCAAGAATCAAGCTTGGAAGTCCACTCCTCCACCAGTTTCAACCTAAACAACCCAATTAAGGCAGATTGTCCCATTAGAACTGATTTTCTACTTTATTGCTTTATGCTGAACAATGTAGCTGTTATTTCTGTTTCTTTTGCAAGCCAATTGTGGCCCTAGGATGTATTGAACGAGTAGGATGTAATCTCCTTGCCTATATAAGGCCATTTCCTAATGAATGAAAGACAGATTTGAAGTAAAACATAAAACTGAAACCTTGTTTCTGTTACATCTCTTGGCTGTGTGCTTGAGACAACTTCCTTTGCTTTGTGCTTGGAAGTGAGCTTGGGTCCTTAGCTGTGTGCTGGGATCAAAGTTCAACCCTCAATCATTGGCTTTGTGCTTTGGTTAAGGTTCTATCTTTGTTCTTTAACAATCAGTTCAAACAGAAACAGAGTATTTGTAAAGTGTCTGACCTTAGTTCAAATTATCATTGTTTAGCTTGTCTTTCTAAATAATTTCAGTGCAAATTGGTTATCAGATCTTTGGTTTGTGAGTTCATCTACCTAACTACATTAAAAACACAAAATACAACCATGAGTGAAGAGAGAATCACAGGTCTTGAAAACACAGTTCAAGGTCTTGTCAGAACTGTAATGGAGGTCTCTAGATCTGTCAATGAACTCCTTGAGGGCCAACAGAACAATGATACAAGGGGAGGCAGAGGTCGAGGGAGAGGAGCACCTTTCCCACAAGGTGGAGGAAGGAGGAGACAACCTGTAGATCAGTTTGAAATGTCAGATTCAGATGGCTCAGATCACCGTCTTCTCAGACACCAAGACAAAGACATAAAGGTAGAGATCCCTGACTTTCTAGGTAGCTTGAACCCTGATGATTTCCTAGATTGGCTAAGGTCTGTAGAAAGAGTCTTTGAGTTTAAAGGATACACTGATAGAAAGGCTTTTAAGGTTGCTATCATGAAACTAAAAGGCTATGCCTCACTGTGGTATGAAAACATGAAAACCTTGAGGGTTAGGGAAGGGAAAGAACCTGTAAAGTCATGGCTCAAACTGAAAAAGAAAATGAGAGCTAAGTTTGTCTCTAGGGACTACACTCAGGACATGTTCATTAAACTTACTCACCTAAAGCAAGACCAAAGACCTGTAGAGCCCTACCTAAGAGACTTTGAACAACTTACATTGCAATGTGAGGTTGTTGAGAAATATGAACAAAAGATAGCAAGGTTCTTAGAAGGGTTGGATGAAAGGATAGCTAGCAAAGTTAGGCTACAAAATATATACTCCTTTGAGGAAGCTGTCAACTTGTCTTTAAGAGTAGAAAAATTGGGGAAGGGAAAGGCCAGTGCTTCTAAAACACCTGCTAGAACCCCTACCTTCAAACCCTTTACAGGAGTCAAGATAGGAGAACCTGTGGTTCCTATTAAGACCCCTTTCAACCCTGATAAAAGCAAGGCTATTGAGGCAGGCCAAAGGAAGACTACTCCTCTCAAAAAGTGCTTTCAATGTCAAGGGTATGGACATTTTGCTAGAGAATGTCCATCTAAAAGGGCTCTGAGTACCCTAGAAGTAATCCATTGGGGAGATGATGAAGTGTTGGTCTGTGATGATGAGATGGAGGAGCCTGAGGTAGAGGCTAGTGAGGAGTTGATAGAGCCTGATGCAGGGTTAAGTTTGGTAACATGAAGGGTAATGCATACTCAACCCCAACCTTTGGAAGAGGATCAAAGACACCAGATAATATAGTGTCATTTCACCCCACATTTTCACCCCTTTTCATCTCGTTTTGTTTGCCTTTAATGCTCCCTAGGAGCGTTTCTACGTGTTTTACCTTCTTCTAGCATATTTCTCGCTTTTATCGTGCTTTTGTAGGTAAACCGTCAATTGGGGCGATTTCTACCTACTTTTGATCAACAAAGAAGAAGGTGAATCATTCGGAGGACCCACTACACACCTTGGGGGCCCCACATACCCTTGGGGCCCCTACTCGACGCGCCAAAGCCCTCCCGAGTCAAGGCAAGCGAAACCGAGAAGGAAACAACAAAGTCAAGCGAAGGAAGAAGGAGAATGAGCATCTCACGGTCGTGAAATGCATCTCACGGTCGTGAGATGCTTTGCCAAAAAGGAAGAAAATCGTGGATTTGATCTCACGACCGTGAAACCCCATTTCACGGTCGTGAAACCTATGTCACGGTCGTGAAATGAACTTCACGGTCGTGACTTATCAGTGAAACATGACCTTGCTCTGCCAACTCCTTCACGACCGTGAAATGGAGTTTCACGGTCGTGAGACGTCTTTCACGACCGTGAAACCCATTTCACGGTCGTGACTTTGTCAGTCCATGAAGCTTCTCGAGGCCCATCTTTCCTTCATTTTGTAAACCTATATATAGACCCTCTAATGTAATTAAAGGGCACGAAACCCTAGATCTGAAACTTTCATATAATTAGTATTTAATCTTGTATTAATCTTTCTTAGTTAAGCTAATTAGTCGGTTAATTAGTGATTTCAACTTGGTTTAGTGTATGAACTCGGGTTATATTCGAAGATTTGTGACGAAATCTTGGTATTTATATCAAAGTTCTAATCTTTCTCCAAGTTGGTATAATTTCTCTACTTAACCTTGTCTTTAATTAAGTTTTCATTTCAATTACTGTTATCTACTTATTGTTAATTAGAAATGTTTAATGTTGTTGTTGATTTCCTTATGCAATCTTTAGTGAATGTTAATTTCCCTTTGAATATGAGTGAGTAGTGTTTTATCTAGGATTAGTGGGGGATAATGGGTTTTAATGAGGGTTAATCTTTGTTAGTCGGCTTTAAGTTGGTTATTAATTGTCTTTCTTCCAACTATTGCATACTATATGTTTGATGAAATGCTTGTTTGACAATCTTGCATCATTCATGTTTATCGTACATTTCCGTAAGATCGATAGCCTCGGAATATGTTAGGATGTGCATATAGTTGGTGTATCGACCGTGTGTACACGAGAGATAGCTTGGTTCGGTATATGGGAGGGATTGTAAGTTCGAGAGTCTCAATCCACCGCGCCCAAGTTTGACTACCCATCAACTACGAACCCGACTCACTAGAACCCGAATTACCCATTTGAACCCATCAATCCTAGACCTTCCTTTTATTGATTCTTACTTGATTATCCTTCTCGTCTTAGACTTCTTTTGTCGTTTTTAATTGTTTTTAATTGTTGTTACCTTAGTTTAGTCAACAAACCCAAAACCCATAATTACTTGTGACTTGCAAGAGACTTTAGTAGACTTTAGATCATTTCTAAGCAACAACCGTCCCTGAGATCGACATCCCTACTTCACAACTATTTTCACTACATCAAAATGGCGCCGTTGCCGGGGACGGTGTATGTTTAATTTGATTGTTTTTAGTTTGCTTTAGTTTTTTGCCTCTTGTCTTGAGAAACCTAGTTTCTCAAGGCATTCTCACCGTTTACATTTAGTTTTCTTGTATGCCCAGGCGAGCTCCCCCAAAGAATCAACCTCCAATCGATCCCGAGATCGAAAGGACCTTTAGGAGACTTCGCAAAGTCTTCAAAACCGCAAGTAGAGGCTCTTCTTCAAACCCGATTATCACAATGGAGGAGCTTTTACCTTCAATTGAAGAAAGGGAAATCCGGGAAAGTAACGAGATAGATATTGAGCATCCAAGTGTAGAGAATTGGGAGGATATTGTGCCGATTGCGGAATTTGTGAATCCTTTTGAAATCCCACCAACCATCCCACAAGATATCCAACCACCCACTCTTCTAACAATGCCTAAATTCTCATCTCACTCCATTCCCACGGAGGATACTCTTCCAAACACCACCCCCGTACCACAAAATCTCACCGGAAATTTCATTGCTAAAACCGCTTTTATCCAATTGGTAGAGAGAACCCAATTTGGAGGTATGCCAAGTGAAGACCCTCATCTACACATGGAGACTTTTTGTGATTATTGTGATGCCGTTTCTCAAACGGGAGTGACTCAAGACCAAATCCGATGGGTCTTGTTTCCTTTCTCTCTTATTGGAGCGGCAAAACGATGGTTGAAGAGTCTTGACAAGGTCGCTCTAGGTATTGACTCATGGAAGAAGCTAGCTCTAGCTTTTTATCAAAAGTTCTATCCACCGGAAAAGACAAATATGTTGAGAGCTAAGATAACCGGGTTCAAGCAAAGGGATGAAGAGTCACTCTATGAAGCTTGGGACCGATTCAAGGAGATTATTCGTTCTTGCCCTCACCATGGTTTGAGTGAGTGGTTCTTGGTGCAACAATTTTGGAATGGACTTTATGAAGATGCTAGAGGAATTTTGAACATGGGATCAAATGGAAGGTTCACGGAAGTATATGATGCTCAAACTTGGGCAAGAATAGAGGAGATGGCGGCCCATAACTCACAATTTAGTAGGCCAAGGCAAACTCCTAGGGGAAGACATGAAGTGAGCTCCGTTACCCAAATGGGAGCCGATTTTGGAGCTCAACTTAGCTCTTATATGGAAGCAATGAACCTCAAAATGGACCAACAAACGGCTCTATTCCAACAAGCTCAAAGTTCATTAACTCAACCTCCTATGCAACAAGTGAATGCTATGGTGATGGCACCAAGCTTACCTCAAGGGGTTTGTGAATGTTGTGGAACATTTGGTCATGATCCCCAAGAATGTAGAGGATCCGTGGAACAAGTAAATGCCTTTCAATCTTATAGGCAAGGAACCCCTTACTCCAACTTCTACAATGAGAACACAAAGAACCACCCAAATCTCTCATACAAAAGCCAAAATGTTCAAAACCCTCAACCACAACCATATGTTGCCCCACCCATGAGAAACAATCAACAAAATTTTCAAAGACAACAATACAATCAAAACCAACCTTCCTACAATCAACCACAATACAACCAAAATCAATACAACCCACCACCACAAAATCAACCTCCCATGCAACCACAAGTTGGGGATCCAAACTTGGACATTCACAAAGCGATTCTCCAATTGCAAAAAGATAACCAAGCCAAAGATATTATCATCAATAACATCCTTGCCCACAATAAAATGCTTGAAACTCAAGTGACTCAAATAGCCTCGGGGAGTTCCTCTAGGGGAAAGGGTCAATTACCTCCTCAAGGTAACCCACCTAGAAATGAAACCGCCAATGCCATACATTTGAGGTGTGGAAAGAGTTATGAGGGGCCAAGAATGCCAATTGAAGATGATAATGGAGAGGGAGACAAAGTGAAAGATGATGGGCCAATTGAAATTGAGGTTGTTGAATTGGATGATAAGGAGGAAGAGTGCTCTTCAAGTGAGCAAGTTGTTGTTGAGAAAAATGATGATGTGATAACAACAAACAAGAAGGTTGAGGAGCCTATTGTGATAAGGCTACCTTTTCCTTCTAGACAAGCCAAAACAAAACTTGATAAGCAACTAGGCAAGTTCATGGAAATTGTCAAGAACTTGGAGGTCTCCATTCCTTTCACCGACCTCATCACTCAAATCCCCGCCTATGCAAAATTTATGAAGGACATTCTTACAAGGAAGAAGTCATTGAGTGGAGTTGAAACCGTGCCATTCACCGGTGAATGTAGTGCATTTCTACAAAACCCAACCCCTCCAAAACTGAAGGATCCGGGTAGTTTCTCCATCCCATGCACCATAGGCAACATTACCATTGACAAGGCCTTGTGTGATTTGGGAGCTAGTGTGAGTGTGATGCCATACTCCATATGTGAAAAACTTGGCATGGGAGAGCTTAAATGCACAAACATTACACTTCAAATGGCGGACCGATCAACAAAGCAACCTTTGGGTGTGTTGGAGGATGTCCCGGTTCGAATTGGGAAATTTTTCATCCCGGTGGACTTCATTGTTCTTGATATGGCGGAGGATTCTCAAATCCCCATTATTCTCGGGAGGCCATTCTTGCACACCGCCGGAGCGGTGATTGATGTGAAACAAGGGAGGCTTACTCTTGAAGTATGGATGAGAAAATTACATTTAACTTGCAAAATGCCATGAAAGCCCCCAATCTTGGAGAATCATGCTATTTCATTGACATTATTGATGCCTTCGTTGAAGAAGTTACACCTAGCTTCTATATGAGGGACCCTTTGGAGGCTATATTGACTTTAGAGCCAAGGGATATCATGGAGGAGCTACATGGGTTTGAGTTCGACTTGCTTGAAGCAACTTTGGAGGGAGAAGAGCTTGATGAAGAACAACTCTTAAGACTTGAGTCTATCATCCAAACTTCTTGTGCGGTAGACATTGCGGTAGAGGTACAAGCTCCTTCTCTTAAACCCCTTCCTTCTAACTTAGTATATGCTTATCTTGATGAGTCGAAGTGCAAACCGGTAATTGTAAATGCTAGCCTTGATGATGATCAATTGAATGCATTGTTGTGTGTGTTGAGAAAACATGAGAAAGCTATAGGCTATAGCTTGGATGATTTGAAGGGGGTTAGCCCCGAATTGTGTATGCATAGAATTCATATGCAAGATGACCATGAGCCAAGAAGGCAACCCCAAAGAAGATTAAACCCCACCTTGCAAGAGGTTGTCAAAGGTGAAGTCATGAAGCTACTAGAAGCCGGGATCATCTACCCAATCTCTTACTCCGATTGGGTTAGCCCCGTGCAAGTGGTGCCAAAGAAAGGTGGCACCACGGTAGTGAAGAATGATAAAGATGAACTGCACTGAAACTATTCAGAAAGACAACTAAACAATGACAATTTGATTGAGATTCAGACACTTTGCAAATACTCTGTTTCTGTTTGAATTGATTGTTAAAGAACAAGGATAGGACCTTAACCAAAGCACAAAGCCAATGATTGAGGGTTGAAATTTGATCCCAGCACACAGCTAAGGACCCAAGCTCACTTCCAAGCACAAAGCAAAGGAAGTTGTCTCAAGCACACAGCCAAGAGATGCAACAGAAACAAGGTTTCAGTTTTATGTTTTACTTCAAATCTGATTTGTATTTCATTAGGTGAAGGCCTTATATAGGCAGCAAGGATACACTCAGACGTTTAGGACACATCTAGGGCCACAAGGGCTTACAACATGAAACAAAATAACAGCTACAAACTTGCAGAATTCTGACATAAAGTAGATAAAGTAGAAAGTAGTTTCTAAAGAGACAATCTTCCTTAATTGTTTGATCAGGTGTGTCTTGGGTGAAGAGTGGACTTTCCAGCTTGGGTTTGTGAACCAAACTGAAGTAGGAAGGCTCCCAAAGATGTGCTGAAGGTACCTCACGCATTGTTTGTTCAAAAGGGGAAGGTTGACAGTGACATATTAACTACTACACCAAAGGCTGAAATCTGGACAGTTTGATGTTGTCCCTAAGCTAACTCTTTGTGTGTTTGTTTCTTGGAAGGGAAGTCCTGGGGAAAGTTGTAGAGGACCTTCCCAAGACATAGGTTTAGGGATTGGTTAGGCTTGTTTGATTGGCTAAAAGAGGAAGGTTTGACAAAACAGCTAAACTGCTACATGTAAGGCTGTAACTGGACTGGTTCACTTGGGTTGTGTTTTGAGGGGTGTTCTTGACGTTTTCTGAGGAAGGTTTCCTGGACAAAAAGGTAGTAGACCCTCCCTAGTACCATGCCCCATAGTTGGTTTGGAGTCCCTAAGCTTGGAAGTTGCCCTGAGACCCTCCCCAAGGCACTGCTGCTGGCTGAGTTTCCAAAGGTTTTGTTGGCTTGTTTTGTGAGTCTGTTTTGTGGCTTGTTTGGTCTTGGCTCGTGTCATGGCTACCACTGGCTCGTGTCTTTGTGTGGTGGCTTGGGCCTGGGCTATACAAAGCATTAAGATAGCTTTTGACATAGGGTAGGTTTGGCATTGAATCCTGGTTAGGCTGATCATAGGTTGATTGGCCTTGTCTTTGAGCATGGCATTGAACTCCTGTTGCAACCCCTCCTTCTTGAAAAAGATTTGCCCTCAAATCCTCTTCATCCTCAGAGTCTTCTTGATAATGACTTAGGTCTCCCACATTGAATGTCCCATGTACCCCATAATCCCCTGGTAAATCTATCTTGTAAGCATTAGGTCCTACCCTTTCAAGCACTTCAAAAGGACCATCAGCTCTTGGCATGAGTTTGTTTTTCCTCTTCTCTGGGAATCTTTCTTTCCTTAAGTGCAGCCACACCATGTCTCCTGCCTTGAACTCTCTAGCTTTCTTTGGACCTTTGGCTCTTGACTTATACATTTCATTTGTTCTCTCAATCTGTTTCTTGACTTGACTGTGAATCTGCATCATCTGTTGTACTCTTTCTTTGGCATCATAGTTGACTTCTTTCCTTATCACTGGTGCTAGGTCTGTAGGCATTAGAGGATTAGCACCATAAACAACTTCAAAAGGGGTCTTACCTGTGCTGTGTGAGGGAGCTCTATTGAATGCAAACTCAGCTTGTGACAGTTTGATATCCCAATCCTTTAATGACTTAGCAATGATACATCTCAAGATTCTTCCTAGAGTTTTGTTAGTAACCTCTGTCTGCCCATCTGTTTGGGGATGGTATGCTGTGCTGAAGAGTAACCTTGAACCTAGGAGCCTCCAGAGTGACCTCCAAAAGTGGCTCATAAACTTAGTATCCCTATCAGACACAATGCTTCTTGGTACCCCATGCAACTTTACTATTTCCTTGAAGTAGAGTTCTGCTACCCCCATGGCATCTTCTGTCTTCTTACAAGCAACAAAATGGGCCATTTTGCTTAACCTATCCACTACCACCATTACTGAGTCTTTGCCCCTTTGTGTCCTAGGCAATGCCACTATGAAATCCATACTGATGTCCTCCCAAGGTTTGTTTGGTACAGGAAGTGGGGTGTAGGGACCTGCATGGAACTGTGACTTGGCTAGTTGACAGGGTTTGCACCTTTTAATAGTGTCCTGCACATCACCCAGCATCTTGGGCCAATAGAACTGCTCATGCAATATCTCATAGGTCTTTTGTACCCCAAAGTGCCCTGCAAGTCCATTGCAATGGACCTCCTTGACTAGTAATCCTCTGTAAGGACCTCTAGGTATGCATAGTTTGTTTCCTTGGAAGAGGAATCCATTCTGTGTCAAGTACTTGCTCCCCTTCTTGAGTTTTCCTTCTGCATACACTTCCCATCCCTCCTTGAAGTCTGGATCTTCCATGTAGAGTTCCTTCATGAATTCAAAGCCTAGGACCCTTTGCTCCATGAATGACAACATCACAGATCTCCTAGAAAGAGCATCAGCTACTACATTGTTCTTGCCTTCTATGTACTTGCTTGAAAAGGAGAAAGATTGCAGGAATTCTACCCACTTGGCATGCCTGGGGTTGAGTTTGTGTTGACCATTGATGAACTTTAAAGACTCATGGTCTGAATGTAGCACAAAAGGCTTAGGTTTTAGGTAATGCCCCCAATGATTCAGAGCTCTCACTATGGCATAAAACTCTTTGTCATAGGTAGAGTAATTCAACCTTGCTCCACTTAGCTTCTCACTGAAATAGGCTATGGGCATCTTCTCTTGAACCAGTACTGCCCCAACTCCTAACCCACTTGCATCACATTCTACTTCAAATAGTTTGTTAAAGTCAGGTAAGCCTAGTATAGGGGATCTACACAACAGATCCTTAATGGTTTTGAAGGACTTCTCTGCCTTTTCTCCTCAAGTAAACTCTCCTTTCTTCATGCATTCTGTGATAGGAGCCATGATAGAACTGAACCCCTGAATGAACCTTCTATAGAAGGATGCCAACCCATGGAAACTCCTGACCTCTGTCACTGTCTTAGGTGTGGGCCAATCCCTGATTGCCTTAACCTTCTCAGGAGCAACAGCTACCCCATCCTTTGATATGATGAACCCAAGGAAATGAACCTCAGGCTGCATGAAAGTGCACTTCTCTAGCTTACCATATAGCTTATTCTTCCTGAGAACCTCACAAAGCAAGTTCAGATGTTGTAGGTGTTCCTTCTTGCTTGAACTGTAGACTAGAATGTCATCAAAGTATACCACAATGAAATTTCCCCAGTAAGGCCTTAAGACTTCTGTCATGAGCCTCATGAAGGTGCTAGGGGCATTGGAGAGCCCAAATGGCATCACTAACCATTCATACAGCCCATGCTTGGTCTTGAAAGCAGTCTTCCACTCATCTCCAGCTCTTATCCTTACTTGATGATACCCTTGCCTTAGATCAATCTTAGTGAACACTTGAGCCCCACGGAGTTCATCCAGAATGTCATTGAGTCTAGGTATAGGGAACCTATACTTAATGGTGATATTGTTAATTGCTCTGCTATCTATACACATCCTCCAAGTTCCATCCTTCTTAGGCACTAGCAGTGCTGGTACAGCACAAGGACTAAGAGACTCCCTGACATACCCTTTGCTAAGCATTTCTCCCACCTGAGATTGCAGCTCTTGTGTTGCCCTGGGGTCACTTCTATAGGCTGGCTTGTTTGGAAGGACAGCCCCAGGTACTAGATCAATGTGGTGCTCAATTCCCCTTAGTGGGGGTAATCCACTAGGTAGTTCAGCAGGGAAAACATCCTCATAGGTTTTCAGCAAGGCTTGCACTTCATTAGGCACTTGGTTAGACCCTTCCCCTACCTCCTTGGTGAGGAGGACATAGACCGGCCTAAGATCATTTAACTCTTGCTCCATCTCTGCTTCACTTAACAGCAGAACTTCCTTAGCAGCTTCAGTTAAGAGTGGAGGGTTCCCTTTCAGGATAGGGGGGAAAGGAGCTAAGATGATTTTCTTCTTCCCAAACCTAAAAGAGTAAGTATTGTCCCTTCCCTGATGGACAGCATCCCTATCAAACTCCCAGGGCCTCCCTAATAGAAGGTGACAAGCATCCATAGGCAATACATCACACAAGGCCTCATCAGCATATCCTTTACCAATAGAAAATGGAACAACACATTGTTGATCTACTCTAACTTCAGCCCCCTTGTTCAGCCACCTAAGCTTGTAAGGTTGAGGGTGGTCTTTGGTGGGCAATGTTAGTTTATCCACCATTGTCTTAGAGGCTACATTGGTGCAACTCCCTCAATCCACAATCAGATTACACACCCTCCCTTTTATGGTGCACCTAGTTCTAAAGATCTGGTGTCTTTGATCTTCTTCCAAGGGTTGGGGTTGTGTGTGCATCACCCTCCAAGTCACCAGACTTAACCCAGCATCAGGTTCTATCAACTCCTCACTAGCCTCTATCTCAGGCTCTTCCATCTCCTCATCACAGACCAACACCTCATCATCCCCCCAATGGATTACTTCTAGAGTGCTCAGAGCTCTTTTAGATGGACATTCTCTAGCAAAATGTCCATATCCTTGACATTGAAAACACTTTTTGAGGGGGGTAGTTTTCCTTTGGCCTGCCTCAACAACCTTGCTTTTATCAGGGTTAAAAGGAGTCTTAGTAGGAGCCA